>VXBT01009121.1:0-30672 GCA_013400235.1 Oriolus oriolus
AATATATATATTACTATATATATTACTATACAGTATTATTACTATTACTGTATGATAATGACAATTTTTTTGGTGTCCTAAAATGTCTTTGTGACTGATACTTTGTGACCAGTCTTTTATATTGTTTATTTGTAGGTAGATACCAAGCCATCTGATGAAGCTGCTCTGATACTTCACAGAAAGGCATTTGATTGTAGATTTTCAAACAGAGACACGGGTCTGCTCTGTTCCACTACTCAGGGAAAGGTATGGTTATTAATCTGCAGGAATTTCGTAATAAAATTTTTAAAATAGGTTTGGGATTTTCTTTAGGCAGAAGAGTAACTATTGTTTTGTTTAGAAACAAGAAGAGTTCAAATATTTCTAGTCATTTCGAATATACTGATTAAATGACATTGAAATGTGGCAAGTGAATAGTGTCTAAAAAGATCTAAATTAGTGTATTTGATCCATGATACTTAAAAATATTCAAAATCATTGGCATGAGAATTTCTGTGCTAGTACCTGCAAGGAGCTGTACATTTTTAAGATATGTACTGCTTTTTCTAAATGTAGTTATTTTTTTGTTTGTTTGTTTTTTTTCCCTCCAGATAAAGGTGCATAAACTCTTTAGCAAATTCAGAGTGGAAAGTCTTACACCCACATCTTTATCTTTGATGCATTCACCTCCAGATGCCAGAAACATAAGTGAAATAAATATGAGTTCTATGGAGATAAATAATTTCCGGATTCGGCTGAGATGAGATCCTGCTTTAATACTCAGAAAGAGAAGAAGAATCTGCAGTTGTATCTCCTCTGAGTTTCACGTGCAATAAGAAGCACATTAATGTTATTCCAGCTTCTGGATACTGTGAGAAAAAGATGCATTCTATACTTTTTTTTTTGACCAACACAATGAAAAGCCATGTTGCAAGCAACTTTTTTTTTTGTTCAGGTTTTTTTATTTCCCCATAAAATAGCAACATCATTATCAGTTAATACAACAAGTGAAGAAATTTCTATGGATGTTAACCTCTCAACAGATTAAATCTCAGGTTAAATGCTAATTAATGATGTTTCTGGTGTTTTAATTTTCATAAATAGGGGATTGGATTTTAAACAGCCTTCTTTTCCTGATTCTTGATGGATTTATGTACAAATAACTCAGTGTAGGAAGTCCTGATGCAGCTTGGAAACAAAATGGAATAAAATGTTCGTGTGTAGTAGCTAATGTCCAAATATTTGCAATCATTTATATAAATGACAATAATCTCAATTTATTCCACAATTAATTTCAATTTATTCAACATAAAGGGGATTATTAATTGTGGTAAAATGAAAGCCTGCAGTACTTGTGATAAGTGATGGTAGATTTTAATACTTCTACCATTCACCTGAGTTGTGTAAATAGGAAAACGTGAACCTACAAAGTAATTTTGCAATGGAAATGTTTGTTAAAACTCCCATTTTGTTACTTGACACACTGGGATATGTGCAATTATTCCATTACCATGATGAGAAATGTCCATAATTATCATGAATACAAGATTTTTTATAAAACTCATTTAGATACCGGTGTTCTCTGAAATGAGTTTTCTATTTCAAGATTACCATATCAAAATAAATGTGCCTTATTTTTTGATATGTCTTGTTAAAATTTTGGTGTCAATGTTAATGTTTTTGGGGAAAAGGTAGTTTATATAATACTTAAGCTGTGTATCTCCTATTTGACAATGCTGGCCACACTGATCTATGTACTCCTGCACCAAGTTTGTGCTATCTTATTCTGAACATTTTGACTATTTGAATGTATTAATATGATGTCATGACGTGTAACACCAACAAAAAAAGAATAACTGTAGAAGCTAAATTCAGCTGCTTTCAAGAAAATTGCAACTTGATGCAGAGAGTTGATAGTAAGCAAGACATAGTTTGCAAACCCATCAAAGCGTGCTTGCATGTCACAGACTGTGGTGACCTGTTGATTCAGAATCATGTGCCTATATTTTAAACAACATTTTTCAAACTTGCAACCTCACTTACATTGCCAGTGTTCATGTTACTGAAGAATGGAGACTTTGCTTTTTGCCATATTAATTCATATTTAGTACTTAAGCCATCCAAGTGTGAGAAGTATTTCCCTAAGTAGAGCTGCTGTTTACAGTTAATATATCTAAACATTCACTTGAGTATGAGCCCATTTTATAGTTTTCATTTATTTTCATAGCTCGTTCTTCTGTCTCTTGCTTACGCTTTTCTTTTCCATACCTTGTTGCTTATCCTCAATACTAATGCATGAAAAGTCATCATAACTGGTAAAAAGATGTGCTAGCTCTAATATTGCCTCCTGTATTTAATTTCATCATTGCTGTTCAACAATTATATCAAATATCGAATCCATCAAATTATTTAATGTAGCTACGGGCTATCTAAAAAGAAAACGAAAGTCATGCTTAGGTTTCATGCATTGTCACAGGTTGGATCTCTGTTGAGATTGTGTAGATTTTCTTTCTTACTTCAATCTACTGTGTGTTTTGTAATAATGGGAATACTTAGTAGGATCTGGTGCAAGTTACATCAAGAATATAGGAACCACTAACCACAAATGGAAGAATCAGATAGATCCAATAAATGGATGTTTTCATGCAATAAACATGTACTGTAACTTTTCTTAGAAAGAGTATTTGAAAATACTGGTTTTTGTTGGAACTCAAAGCTTAGTAGACTTGCCAGCAGAAATTTCTCATAACATTTATTTTGTTGCTTCTTCAGAATGAAAATGTTTAAGAGACTTTTATGTGCTCTGTGCAAGAAAACATTCAAAATGGTGTTTCAGTTTTATTAGGCAGAAAAGGAAAATTTTGATGCAATAAAGTTTTAAAGTAGTTTGCCTCTTCGAATTGCTTTGAAAGATTATTCATATAGCATTGGTTCTTTACTTTTATCATCAGCTGTACAATCATGATGCCTGAATCTTCCTTAACCAGCAGATGTAATCCTTGTTCTTTTGTTTTGCTTTATTTTTTTTTTTTTTTTGTGTAATGACAGCTTTCAATTCAAGATCCTTTCCTGAAATCCTTAACTAAGTCCAAACTCCGGTCAAAGTCTCAGCAAAAATTTTGCTTGAATTGGTTCAGAATGTGGCTGTCAATGAGGTTGTGTTTTCATTGATTTGGGTTTTTGTTGGATTTTTGGTTTGGTTTTTTTCCCACAAGTCTCAATGACTTCTTATGCTTATTTTTGTGAATTGGCCATCTGATTAAATTGTATTATTTTGTGGTTTTTCTGTTTTTATAGCTGCTGGGTTTGTAGCTATTGGTTAAGAGAAATGAGCATCTTTACCTTGCCAGTATGATTTTAAAGACAATGCTGTGTAAGAAATGGTTTAAAACCATGTAATTACTTTCCATACCAGAGTTGTACCTGTTCTGATTTTATGGTTTGGGTTTTTTTTACATTCTTTTATCTTAATTTTCTTTGGTTTACTTGCTCATATTGTCTGAAACAAACTGATTTCAGCTGAAGGTTTTTGATATTTTCTCTTGGAAGGTTTTATATCTTATGGGGATATGTAAAATAAGATCTCTAATAAAAGGTGATGTTATTGTGAGATGTGGTCAGCGTCATTAATGCCTTGACTGTAACAAATTTTAATTTTTTTTTTAAATGAGAGAAACAACAAAGATGACTTCTTTGAAAAGTTCATATGTCCGTATTTGTTGAGAATGACAGTTATCTCTAGTGAGATGAACTCCTGATCAAAGGTACAATCTATGTCACAGCTGCCAAACAAAAGAGGATAGATGCTAACTTCAGAGATGTAAACGTGAGATTGCACAGGGTGGGAAGGAAATGGGCAGCTCTTTTGCAAAGGAGCTCTTGCACTGACTTCGTAGAAAATATTAGAAGGTTTGAAATTCTAGATTTTTTTTTTTACTTGAATTAATGTTTATCTTTGAAGTGTTTGGGAGCAATGAAATGGAAGCTGTTCTTGTAAATTAACAAACTCACCATTAGAATATAGCAAGTCAGAATAACAGTTCAACTGTAGTTAGACTGAACACTTTTGAAAAAATTGTATGATGCCAATATAACATTCTGTAATTGCACTGAGCAAGTTGAACAAGCATAGATGTTTTACAGGTTTGCTTCCCAAAGTGGTGGTGGAGCTTGAGCATAATGACTTGCAAAGACAATAAAGTATAAATTTCAGTCAGTGCTTGAGGCTGTTTGATGTTTGTCTGGAGAGTCTTAGCTATAAATATAAAAGCAAATATATACACACACAAAGTAAATCTCCATAATTTTAAAGCTGATGTTTCATGATAAAAGATGGAAATCTATAACATCTAACAGGCAACAATGGGTATGGGTCCAATTTAAAGCAGCCCTTCACCATTTTAAGGTCATCCTATTTTGGAATCAATTAATATCAGCATGGCCATGTGGTCAGAACATATTCCACTAATTCCAGTAAACAATAATGTATTCTTTTACTATATGAAATTATACTAACTATATTTGATGTATGCCTGTCCATTGTGTTTTAAAAAAACTTTCTGGATCTCTCTATACATCTTTACTGATTGTGACACTATTGCTCAGATTTAGAGGGTTACTTGACTCATGATGAGTTATATATATATGTGATAAAATATAAAACACAGATTCAGTCATTGTCCCTTTTTATTTTAGGATAACTACTCTGTCATAACCTAATGAATATCAAAAATCAGCCAAAGGTAATAATTTTGTCTTTTAAAAGAGGGAACATATAAAAATAATATATTGTCTAGAATAAGCTCAGGTCGATGGAGTATTGGGATTTTTCAGACAGTGCTGTTGCTGACACAAAGTTTGTCTGTCTCCAATTTCTCTGTAAATTAAAATATTAAATTGTGGACCTGTCAGTCTTTCAATATACATATTTTATGAACTAATAGATATTTAAAGTCCATATTGCATCACCTAATCTTTGTATGCCAGAATTTCTGTGGAGCATCAGTAACGCATCATTTCCATTACTCCCCTTGCTTTAGGTAAATTGTTTAATAGCACTAAGAGTAGCAAGAAAATAACTAAATTAAAAAAAAAATCCATCATTTATAAAAACATGTGCTGTTTGGACGGTAAAGGCAAGGACATTTTTGATTATATATTTCAGAGCTTCAGCCTCAATATAACACATTCTTCCTGATATGCAGTGCCTGTTAATGTGATGCCCTTTGACTGACACTCTACAAAAATCATTCATGTTATGGATATTTGTAAACTGGAGACTTCAGTCTCGGTTTTACCTCCACCATTGCCACTCCCTTTGCATCAGATGCATCCACCATACCGGAAAACACATGCCTTTGTTCCTTTCAAATCATGACCTGCAAAGTTTCAAGGTCTCCCGAGATAGCTAGTCTATTTTTAGTTCTATCTTAGCTTACTCCTTTTGTCCTTTCTCCATTCTTGGCATGCCAGCTAAATGTGTGGGCATTTGTAGGCTCCAGCATCCACACAGCCCTCCAGGTCTGCCCACTGCACACTGCAGAGCTGGAGTTGGGCTGCCTGCAGTGCCAGCCAGAGCATGGCATGTGATAGGTTCTCCAAGAATTATGTGTTTCGAGTCTGCGTCACTGATCATGCAAATGGTGCACATGCCCTACTTGCTTGCCAGAGCTGCCTCATATCACTGGCCTGCTCCTCAGAAATACACATCTTTGTTTCTGAAAATCTACTTGAATGGACTTCGGTGCTTTTCTCCCTCAATTTCATGATATAACACTCTCTTCATTTCAGGACCTTTTGATCATCCACATGTTCACCTGTAACCTACCTTACAGAAGTCCTGCCTATGTTCAGAATTAATAATTGCCTGCCTTGCAGTTTAAAATGCCCAATGAAGACAAAATAGATCTTGAGTAAGCCGTGCTGTCTGAATCACTTGCAGCAGTGTAGAGATACACAGCTTTGCAAACACAAGATGACCTTTTTTCACAAAACACTTTAATACCTGTGACAGTGAAAAGACGTATTATCTGTGTTCTCTTTTGTTTTGAATTATTTAAAGCAATATTTATTTTACAAGCTAAAATGAGCAATCTGAGTTTAATGAAAGAAATTCAGATTGACAGTGATGGTGTTAAAAGACTGAATACAGCTGTTATAAACATTCTTAATGGAGCATGTCCTTCAACCAGATAAAAAATTAAGGTTTGCATGCCAAGAGTTTTGTTTGTTTTGACAGTGACCAAATCAGTCCCTTTGCTTTTTCTTATATCTTAGTAAGTGAAATCTACTGACTTGTCTAGTAGACATGGGAAAGAATCTGTGAAAGCTCAAATGTAACTGTAAGGCAAACTTACTCAGATGGTTTTGACACAAGGATCCACAACCTATTAGCCTAATTGGTATTCAAATACACAAAGTGAGTTGTGAATTTTCATTCATCAAATATTGGGACTTTGAAAGATAAGCCAAGATGAAAATAATTGCATTGTGTTGGGTTTTAATATAGCTGATCAATGTGTAATTGCTGATGGGAAAGGTACCTTACAATTTGAGTTTGTGAAAGTCCATTTTTGAAGATACGGTCTCTGCAAAACTCATGATTTGCAGCTCTTAGTGGCTTTCCAGAGAGAACACGAGAGGTGTTGCTGAAATGGGAAACGTATAGTTTGGAAAGTTTTAGCTATTAAAGCTCCTGAAGATGTGGATCAGAAATGGATCTCTGTACATTTTCTGAATGTTTTTGATAACTCTTACCCAGATGATAGGATATTTTGGTTTTAATATGTAATGTATGAAACAGTTAATCAAGTAAGTGCTAATCAAGAAGGAAAAGTGTTCTGTCCTTGATGCTGAAAAGCATTCCTTGATGGGGAGAGCAAAACAGCTCTTCCAAAATAGGATTCAAGAGCATTCTTCTAAATCCAAGGAAAAAAAGGTCTGTGTTTCGCTGACCTAGTGAGAGTTTGGTAGAGGCCTAAGTGTGACACAAACACCATCTACGTAAATATCAGTAGCTAAAGAGAAGAAGAGGCACTGAGATCTCATTCCACAGGGCTTTGTCAAAATCTGTGTGGAATCTTACAGCAGTCCTTGTCATCTTCCCCTGTTTCAATTAAAAAATTAAAACTACCAAGCCAGCCCCAATCTCACCACCCCCAACACACATCCCGACTCTGAGAATGCCATGGCATCTCTGTCATGATTTTTAAAATTTGGCAACATAATGTCTATAGAATTCCCGTTCCATTTTCTATTGCAAACTGTGATCAAAATACAAGTTTTATTGGGGTTTCTAGTCACAGTGTTTTCACAGTGGCACTGCCTAAAGCATTATGTGCCCAAAGCCTTGTGACTGTGGTGACAGGCTGTATTTTGGATATGCAGGTCACCGAGGAGCAGGGTTGAAAAGGTGCTGGCTGTGTTGTGATGGGAGGTGTGGAACTGTGGGTGGTCAGGGTGTGAGTTTACAGTTCCTCTAAAAGTGAGAGCAATCACTAATTTAATGCCGCCTTACATATGGATCGAGTTGAAAACTGAGATTAAAAGAATTTTTAACAATTCGCATTGTTGCACATTAACTTGGCACCAGTGTTTGGTTTAATTTTGTGTTCTACACTTGGCTTTAAAAGTAGGCACTGGTAAATGGAAATTAATCCAGAGGGCAAAGGGGAAACATTTTTGTGGTAATGACAGAGCTGTGATAGTAGAAAGTGATTTCTCTTGTCTTAAATGACACTTCAAACCAGATTTGAAGGCTCTTGCTTGTTTGCTGAAAGATGTTGTCTTGGTACATGTTGCAGTTTGAGTAAGAATCAATACAGTTTTAACTGACCTGTGAAAACACAAGGTTGTCAGTATGATCAAATGAGAAGAAACGAGAATAATTTTTTTAAAAAAAGTGAATTTATTATAGCCAGGCAATAAACAAAGAAATTTTCATGGACAGAAACTGAAGTGAAAAAGCAGACAGCCCTAGAAGACAGTTTCCCAGACAGCCATAAGTGAAAGGAGTTTTGTTGGACTTTGCTTCAATTACACATCATCTGCTTATGGATTTGCCAGTTTTCCAGAACTTTTTGGAAGAGAAGAGAAACACCAATGTATATGCTAGTCATCAAGGTTGGAAAAATTACAGTGGCTGTTCATATTCATCTACCTATTTTGTCTTTCACACTGGACATAGGTTTAGGAACACAGAACTTACTTTAAGAACTTATTGAGAGAATCAAATATATAGCAATTTTCCCTGCTGTGTGTATTGCTGTTACTATTGGAGAAAGTCTGCAGTTACTGCAGAGTTCTTTGGTTCAATCCAATGGACAAGTAAACACTTGCTAATCAGCAAATCTGAAATTCTGCTGTATTCATTTTGAATTCAGTCTTTGTTGAATTACTTTGGAAAACAACAACACATTTCCTGTGCAAAAGATTTGCTTTGCTCTGGGAGATCTATGTCTATGCTCCAATGATTAGAAGAAATATAAATATTTAAATTTCTACTGATGGTAGAAGGATGTAGGATGCCTTGCACTCAAAGATAGCTGATTTTTCTTAAGGAAAAGGGACAACTAAGTGCATTTATGTAATTGGAAAATCAACAGGGAAAGATCTATTCTAGAAATACACTTCACTTTCAAATACGTGATAAGTTGTTCCTGATCACACAGAGAATGCTTGAATGTCAAAAGTATGTGACAGGGGAGAGAAACAACAGATGATGATCAGAGCATGGCTCCATTGCTCATCTCAGGCGGAGGAATTTTTTAAGATTATTTCATTATTTTAAATTGTTGGATATTCTACAGTTCTAAAAATTTCAGTAAAGGTAAAGCACAATTAAACCAGGGAAAAGGCAAATTTGGCAGTGGGAAATGTGCAAGTAATGGGACTGAGAGAGCATCTAGCCAAGACTAGGTCACTGGAGAACTGCAAAGTACATTGGTGTCAACAAAGCTGCGATTTGGAATTGTATAAGAGGACTGAAATTTAGCAAGAGTAAAGAAAGTTTATAGTGAATGCACGTTTTCACATCTATTAGAGACCAAGGGAGAAGTGTGAACCTACAGTTCATTGGCAAGGTGAAATATCTGTAATCTAAAAATGCAGACTATTTTAAGAAACACTGAGTCTTCTACCAGTATGGAAGGGACAGTGGGGATTGGCATGATGGCTTTTGCAAGACATTCATATAAAGATGAGATCAGTTTATAGCATCTGCTTGCCTAGAACCAGCCAGTATCACTCTGGTTGACAAACAGCAACATTTCTCATAGCTGGGCAGCAGCAGACAACCCTACAAAACTCTTGTTTGGAGATCTTGGAAAGCACAAGTGGATTTCTGTCATTGGAACAGTGTGCGGGTCCCGCCAGCGCGAGTTGATAATGGTTCCAGTTTGAGAAGAGAAAATGTGACTCTGACTTCTGGCAAGCCAAATGGAGAAGCCCTTTATAGAAAGAGGTTATTTGATTTGTTTCACTCTGAGAATGGCAACAGATACAAGCTCCTATCTGAAAATGGGAGATAAAAACCCTTTACTATTCTCACCCTGGTAGTAAAACAGTGTCTAAATTGAAGGTAGATCTCAAGGTTTATCTAAATGTCTTCAATTTAATTCTGATTAAAGAGTTTTTCAGCATAAGGGAGATGCTACTGAAAGCCAAAAATTTGTACCCGTGAATTCAAACAGAAAAGACAGAAAAAAGAGATTTAAAGAAAAAACCAGTCTTCCTCGGTTTTACTTTGAGTGATGGCTTAGATTGGTAGTTAAAACCAGAAGGACCTTGGTCTAGTCTCCATCAGGTGTTTGAATGTTTCATCTTGATTGAAATTATAAGTTTCTTAATACCATCATATTGCCATGCAGTAATTTATTTAAATATATTTTTTGAAGTCACTGGAATTTTGAAACTTAGAACTGAGACCTTGAACATGTCTCTCTGTGATAGAAGCAACCAGTGCATAAAGCAGGAGATGTGTTTGGATGTGTTCGTGGCAGACTTTGTCAAAAATCTGAAGTATTAAAAGCATTCAGTAATCTCATTCAGGAGGATACTCAGTGGCAGCAACCACGCAGATCAGTGTGGGAAGGGAAACTGTAGCCACAAGAGGTTTTTCTTTCATTTTTCTGCATTCAAGGAGACCAAATAGGTCTTCTGAGTGCTCTGCTCTTAGGTGCATTGAAACATTCCCTTCACAGCCCTTTCCAAGGTGCTTATATGGAGATTAATCATCTGGGGCTCGGCTTTATTACTGGAATATGATCTCACATCAAGAGATCAAACAGATTGGACACAGCAGTCTTGGAGCCAAAAGGATGTTTAAAAACAATAATTTAAATTTTAAAAAAAAGTATAACAGGCTATAAAGACAAATTCAAAAAGATATATTTTGGGAGGTTGTGGTATAACAATTTAGTGTCAGTGAAAGCTGTAAGATCAGTGCCAGAAGATAGTCTGTGTATAAGAATTCCAAGACATTTGTTTGCACACAATGTTTTCCCAGGTGAGGCATGGGTGTACAAGTAAGGACAATGTTCATGTACTCTGCAAATATTATAGTATTAGACCACTGGATCTGTGCTCTTCTGAAAGCCTTTTCAAATGTATTTAATCCTCTCTCAAAATAACAAAGAGAAAAAACACAGTTACAAATCATGTACCTATTAGATTTAGTGACTACAGTGATCTTATTTCAATTTATGGGTTTGCATACTATAGGGTGCAAGGGAATGTATTTTTGGTTTATATTTTGAATTTCAGGAAATAATTTTATTTAGGACAGACTCTCTGGAAAATAGAGCATTTTCTCAACATAAAATATTGTGAGAAAAACTGTTCATAGTGTTTTATTTGAAAAAAAAATAAATATTTATTTTTATATAATACCTCTGCACTGTTTCATATCCTTGAAAATTATAAGATCTTTAGATTAATTAGTGCACAAATCTGTTTAAATATTTTTCCCTTGAAATTTATATGAATTAATCTATAATTTAGAGGTAGAATCAAGGAGTATTGCACCTCCAGTTTAAAGTTATATTTACCTATGTGCTATAATATAGGCAACAGGAGCATTCACATCTGATTCCTGTTGCCATGACAATGGCTTTAGTCCCTGTTTTGTGCTTGGAAGGGCTTGCTTTCTTTCTCCAAGCCTGATGCTCAGCTTGCTGCAAATTCCTTACATGAAAAAGATAAGATAAGGCTAATAGAAGACTAACAACAAACACGATAAGAAAACACGTGTCATTGTAAGTATGCCTTCAAATACAATTCAGGGAAAGTTATGAATGCAGGATTTCTTCAAGCAAAGGCCTACACATGGCCAAGCTTCTGTGACTATACATCTCTGCTTTTGTAAGAAATCTAATACAGTTTGGAAGAGGATGTGTGAATTTTGATACAGTTTTCACCATAATTTTGGGTGTGATGAAGCCAGTGGGCCAAAATAAAATGTCATTTACATTCCTGAAGCTCTAAATTCAGTCTCCTGTCATTTCAGACAACAGAGAAATTTGCTGTTCGTGCTAATTTTCTCCCTTTTTCACTATTTAAATATTTCTGTTCATCTGCATAAGCAATCTTCTAGTGCATCATCACTGCTTGTGAAAAAAAACATGCCTCCAATTATTTCCATGCTGTTTACTCCAAGGCTGCAAATACAATTGCGAGTTTAGGAGAGAAAGTGTCACCATTTCTTCTTCATTGCCCTAAGAGTTTTTATTTCAGAGTCCTCTACCTTTTGGCAAGTAGTGTAACATTTCACTGGCAGAAGTCTCTGAGTCTTCTCAGTAGTAGCATTCAGTACCTGTAAGGCCATGCTGCCTTTCAGTAGCAGATAATGGGAATTCTCGCAGTTGTGCACCATATCTACTTCTTGTCTGTTACCAATTATTCTACTAGCATGCAAAGACTAATATCCAACTTTTCATTATCAGTTGCCAAAACTTGCATAGCAAAATTTTACAAGTTAAACCACCTATGTAAAAAATTTTCACCTGATTTTGGTATAAATTATCCTAGAAATTGTTTGAGAGTTTAACAATTAGTTCTTGCAGCTATCACCAGGAGACACTGGATTCACAGAGAGGATATGTAGTGTAAAAACAATGCCATTAACCTTCTGTTCACTTCCAACAGAAACAGAAGAATCTGGCTTCCAAATCACTTTTATATTGCTGTATCTGATTGCCTAGATGGAAAAATATAGCTAAAACCTATAGCTTGCCATAAAAAAGCCAGAAAAGCCTGGTTCATTATGATCATAGTCACTTGCATCACTTGCATTTTAATGGATCAGTTCTGGTTCAAAGAAAGTTGGGAGCATTTGGCACATCCATTCAGTGTCCTGCAAACTGCTCTGTCATTTCCTATGTTGTAAAAACAGTGTGTTGGGATGGCTAGTTATATTTTTCTCTCCAAAATGAAGTCTGATGTAATCCATTACAAACTGTGGAATAGAACGTTCTGCCCCTCAAAGAAATCAGAGGCTGACACCATCGCTCTTTAACATGCAGCTTTTCTTTCTCCTAGATTTACATTTGTTTTCTCTTATGGATTCCAGTCTTTCAAGATGATGCAGCTTTCATTGCTGTCTTTTCAAGCAGTGTAAAACTTGTGTGCTGACATTGACAGCTCTGCCGTAGGCTGCACCGTGGGGCTGGGTCAGTATGGAATTGATCTGGGGAGAATATGTCTGCATTTCCTTACCCTAAAGAGTGTACACTGTGGTTTGGGGTTTTTTGTGAGAAGCTTCAGGACACTTTCCAGAGGGTTCCTTCAGTTTGATATTCACATCAGTCAGTTATAAGTATAAATTGTAAGTGTTCACCCATTTCAACCAATCCTTTGTGATTTTAGGATTCTCTAGCTGCAGACTGACATGAGTGCCTGAACTGGTCTTGAAACAGATTTGTGGTATTTAATTTCCTCTCAAGATACCTGATGGAATTTCTAGGGATTCACATGTGGACACTCTTAACTTTAAGGGCTGTAGGGGCAAGTAAACCGTAAAACCCTACAATTCAGTTTAGGTGTCTCATAAACTTAATTCTCAGTATTCATTCTGCTTTTCTGTGTGCTTTACAATAAGTCTTATTCTGCTAATCTCCTTTATGAATACCAAAGGAAATCACACTATAAAACTGATTTAGGGTTTTCCAAAGGAATATTTTTTAGCAAGAAACAATATCTTTCTGTTCTGCATTAGATGCAGAACACATTTTTAGATTTTATGAAGACCTCATTTTTGATCCAAGTAATAATAACCATCTAATAAACATTCTTATACAGTTATTAATTTACATTAAGATAAGCAAGGTAACAGAAATGCCACAGAGGAGGTTGGTTTCCAGTGAGCCACTAGTGCTAGGAGAAAAGATGTTTGAGTGTGATATTTAAGGTTCCTCCTGTACACATCAATAAAATACCACCCCTATTCCAGTATACAAAGTTCTAACACCTCTGTCAGCCTGTCTGGTACTACTAGAAAGCAACTATACAGAACTTGGAAAGCACTGATGATTTTGCAGGTTCAGCTAACTCTTCTCTTTCTTGGAATATCCCACTTTCCAAGAGTAGCTTTTGGCTTTGCAGAAGCAGATGTAGATTGACATCTATTGCAAACCTTGGTGTTTTTTTTTTCTTGTTTCCTTCACAATTAATATCTATTAATATTAAGCTGTTAGGCAGTAGAGCTTTAATTTTTCATCAGTTCAAGTTAGAATATTGCCTTTTGTAGATGACAAACCACATCTGTTCCTTAGCTGGGAATACACAGGATTCCTTTAGGGTTGCAGGGGAAAGGGGTAATATAACAAACAAATATGTACATGTAGCACAACTGTGGGAGGCATTCTGGCTCAAATGGCTGGGTCAGAGATCCAAATTTGCGAATTGTCCTACATTTAGATGAATATGTAGAAGAGATACTTGTCTCATGAATATTTTCCTGGGATTGAAGTCTCAAAATATATAAAATTTAAAAATGTGAAAAATGTCTGAATGTCCCCACTTTATTTTGTCTTGTAGCTGTTGAAAACAATGAAATATGAAAAATTATGCGAGCAGCACTAGAAATAACAGCCAGTTATACAGCTCTCAGGAAGGCTTTTTATTCAATATTGATATATTATTTAAAACTCTGTTCTATGACAATTTGTGCAGGTCAGCAGGATGGTGCTGGAGGAATATAGTAAGTAGGATACATTATAGAAAATAAATGTAAGCTAAAATAAATTTGTAAATGTATTGTATTTGTAGGTATTTACAACCAGACTCCTCTTCAGCAGCCCAACTATGCCTTGGCTATCATCTATATTTACAGTAATTTTAGCTGAGGTGGCATGGATTGCTGAGATTTGCAATTGTTTACCAACTATCCAAATTAAGTGGAATGTTTGTGTTATAGGTTCTTGAATGTCTGAGTCTGAGACAATGACAGAATCTGATTGTGGGATATTAAAATATGTATAATAGACAATTCTTATTTACCTTCTACTAAACTGGTGAGTAGGGTTTTTCTGCTGTAGGTAAAAGTGACAGAATATGGCTAACCTCTGGTGCCAAAGAGGTTCCACCCAGAAGGGCCCAGTGCCCATCAGTTACCTTTGTTGTTAGATCTGATAATCTGCTTGAGTTGGGGTGAAAAATTAATTCTCTAATACACCAAAGTGTGGATGACTGCTTCAAGTCGCTTTCTCTGAGCTGCTACTGAACACAGTTGATCCTGACTTGTTGGGGACATGATTAACACTCAAAAGTGAGCTGCTACATATCAGCCTGGTATCAGCTGCCTAGATGGCTGGTCTGCTTTTTTTGTACAGAGTAAGCATAATTAAAAAATATCCCCTTGCACTGACATCCTTTACTTCTCCTTAGATATTTGTTTGAAACTCACTCTATCATCAGTACTTCAATTCATGCCATACTTTTTTTGCTTTCTTCAGGTTTTCCTAATTTTTAAGTGCTATTTCTTAGTAGTTCTTTTTTTTCTCCCCAGTTTTATACTTGCCACCAGCCTGTTGTAATAGATCAGATCAACAATAAGATCAAGCTATTGAAGATTTGCTAGATAGTATCAACAAGTGCCTGTCTTTTTGCCACAAAGAATCCCCCAAAATCACTATTTTGGGAGACTGAGAGCAATCCATAACTTCTAATAAAAATGGTTTAACCCAGTAAGCCCTGGCTCTACCTAGGAGATTTTGAGATCTTTCCTGACGTGGATACATCCAGAGATGATCACTCAAAGCAAGAAAAGAATGAGAATGGTCGCTCTCTTTTTAGAGATGTGTACAATATGTACAATCACAACTTACCTTTCTGTCTTTCTTCCTCAGAGTCACAGCTCCAGGTTCTTGGACCGAGAGGAAGTGATTGGGAAATCTACCCATTTATGGTTCCGTATGCAAATAATAGCAGGAGGCTTGGGTTGCTCCAGGATGAGAGTGTAAAACTCTCTGCTCAACAGTATCTGTACACTTGTACCCACAGCACAAATGTATATAAATGGATACAAATACAAGGTTTGGCTTACTTTGACAGCAAGGACAAAGCACAGGACTGTTGTATATACATCTATCCTCCAATTCCATGGAAGTCTTACCATCTTCAGATCCTCCAAGAGGTGTCTATGCATTTGTCTAGTCTGTTATAAAAGTTACCAACAGCAGTTAACTTCTCCTTCAGAAAACAAATAAGAATTGCAGTAGTCTTTTTGTTCTATTTTATCAGCCCCCTCATCCTTTCATAAGATTTTCTCTTAACTGTTTATTTTTAATGTGATGGAAAGAAGTTATTTTGATTTCCTTTTCCTTTTCTTTTTCTCTTGTTTCTTTCAACCTCTGTGTCTATTTCTCATTGGACAAGACCTGCATGTTCAAAAAGAAAAGAATCTGGTTCCTAATTAATAATATTCAGAAATTATTACAGGGCAGTTCTATTTCTGTTAGATTCATGACTGGTTATTTCCAGGTTCATCCTTTTAGAATCATAAATAAGCAATAGCACTTGTCTATGATTGATCTATAACCTAGGAAAACATATCTGCTAATGTTTTTTTAGGCATCTA
Source organism: Oriolus oriolus (assembly GCA_013400235.1). Lineage (NCBI taxonomy): Eukaryota > Metazoa > Chordata > Aves > Passeriformes > Corvidae > Oriolus > Oriolus oriolus. The sequence continues at coordinate 16,052 of VXBT01009121.1, forward strand.
GCTAGCAATTAGTCTTAGGAAAAGATCTGAAAGAAGAGAAGGAGTAACACCTTATTTATCATATGAAACATTCATTAGTTTTCCCAAAGGCTTCCTGCATAATTCATATCAATATTTGAATCACCTGACCAACAGAGGGACTGCAAAGTTAATGGTTTTTATGACGGTGCACTTACCTCCCTGTATGCAGATTAAAGTTTGATGGAATTGATCTCTTCTGATTGTAATTTGTTTGAAAGATTTTCATTTCAACTAGTCCTTCTTGTACAAGAAGATCTTGAAAACACCTTTCCCTCATTTTTCTGATTTGGTGTTATTCCTCTGATATCGAATCCTTCTGATTTGAATGTTCTTGGTTTTCAGTAGTTTCAGGTCTGCATGAAGATTAAAATCCTATTTGTATTTCCATAGTCTTTGGATATCTTTGAGACTAGAGTCTCTTCTGTGAAATAATTCCGGTGTTTGCTGTAACACTTTGCCCAGACTTTAACTAACATTTCAACAATTTTAGTAGACATGATGCTTCAGCATCTCCCCTCAAACATATCTTCTCTACTGACATGTAAATGCCTTCAATCAGAAACACGTATCTAGCTCTGGGCAGGTATGTCTACTGAAGCTCTTTCCCTCATTTTTATGGGTTTATATTCTTTTGGCACCAAACATACTTTTCAGAATTAGGCATTGCAATACATATACAAGAGGCAGGACAAATGGACTCGGAAATGAATTTCACAATATGGAAAGTTTTATATATATATACAAAATGATGGGCTATAAAGTAGCTATTACTAAAAAAAAGTTGTGCATGTCTCTGAAAATGTCAGATCCACTGCTCAGTGGCAGATAAGAAAATCACAGCACTGGACTTTATTCTTAGGAGAGACAAGAAAACAAAAACCACACCAAATATACCAGAAAGCATTCTTGAGAATTTGCACAAATCAGCAGTATATCCCCCTATTGAATATTGTCAGTAGTTCTAATAATTTCATCTTTAAAATATTATAGTAGAACTAGGAAAAAGTAATAAATGCAGAACAGGGAAGATTAGAATGGCTTCCATATGAGAAAAGGGTAAAAAGCTGAGACTCATAACAACAAAAAAGATGAAATAACTTCAAAAAGATGTCAAACAATTTCAGAAAGGAATCTGCTGGCTGTTAAAATCAAGGGCCTGAGCAAACCCACCAATCAGGAAATCTCTGAGCTTTATGCTTTTGGAAGTCTGAAGAGTAAAGCTAGGTAAGGATTATTTAATGGTGGTCCTGTACTATTACTCTTGTTAAAAATAATATATTGGTCACTGTTTGTTATACTACATGCAGTCCAAATCTGACCAATTTGCTCAATTATGGTGCAAAGTTGTTTACACAAGATGGAAAACATTTATTTCTTTCCCTAGACTGCTGTATGACTATTCTTATCAATAGCACTCATTTATGCAGAATTGCGCAGAATAATTCTCAGGCAAGGATCTACTGAAACGGTGGTTGTAAGAAAATAGGTGCAGTTCAGATACATGGATAAAAACTTATAAATGAGGGGAAGAGAAGTGGTGTAGTGTAACCACATCGTGCATCACGTCAGTCAGCCTCACCCAGCTCCCACTGAAGCTTGGAATAAGTAAAACCAATATTTTCCAGAACAGAGATATTGCTCCAGATACTTCGGAATCTTTGGTGTAAAGAAAATGAAATACCTAAAAATGCAGAGACAAAACATATGTGGTTATTTCTAAAGCCTGAAAGAAGCAATGACTGTTTTTTTCCCCCTCCTGTTTCTGACTATTCATAATTTTAAACTTGAAAACTTGAAAACCATCATCTAAAGAAATAGCAATATGTTTTTCTTAGGTCCTCAGAGCTACTCTTAAGTCTTTCTAGGTAGCTTAACTTATTTAACTTTTAGGAACAGAGGCAGTTTAGACTAACACAGGATTTCTTCCTTTGTCTTTGCCTTGACATGAACATCTTCCCCTAGCCTGTGTGTAGGTCATGAATTAGGACTCCCATGCCCTTTAAACCCACGTGTCCTGAATCCATGCATGCTCCCATTCCCTAACTGGTGTGTCTGGTTATAATTAAGTAACTGAGCTTATTCATGTGATACAGACACCTGCCCATATCCACATGAGGACAGCAAGAACCCCATTAACTGCCCTAATTATAGGCAAGATTCTTCCCAGGATATTCACTCAGCCTTCTCAAAACAGTTATCAGATTTTTGTCCTGCTCTCTTTCCTAATGCTTGGGAAGAACAGTGGTGTAGAGTGGGCCAAGAGCCAAGCTGCTTTGGCAGTAGCAGATTATCATGCAATGAAAAGAAATCCATATGGCCTTTTATATATTTTAGTTGGAATGTGCCCATGACCTGATAAAACATGGAATACATGGCACCGGCACATTGCAACAGCATACTCCTACTCTGTTTGCCAAGGTCACGGATGAAAATATTTAAATACCATCAGTTAGAAAACCAACACTTGAAAAATTTCCTAACTGCTTTTTTGCAGAGCACTAGTTCTTCTTTCATCAGAGCTCCTTGCCATCTCCCTCTCACGCAGTTCCTCAAACATTTTTTTTTAAGTTCATATAATAATTCCCTTTTTTAAGTTCATATAATAATTCCCAATGCTCGCTAACATTGTGTACTTTCAGACTGTTTAATTTCATCTATTATAGATGTTTATACACCAATATTTATTTTTCTGTCCCCAAATGATGAGAAAAGCTTCTTTGTGGTGTGTTATGCCACAAGACTGCTATGCTGCTTAAGCGTACATGTCAAGGGATTTAAATAAACTTAATATAACCCCTTAGTAATTGCTAAAAATCTTCACTAGTGAAGCAAAAGAAAGAAGAGAAAAAAAGGCATCCCTCTATCTTCAAATGAGAGGAAATTCACAAAATATACTTCATTATAGTCAATGAAATTACCTATTTTCCACAAAGTAGTTAAGATTATGGATTGGAACATCAAAAGCCCAATGCTCAGAACATTTGAATAATTCTGTAGGTAAACCTGAGTGAACAGAATTGAATCTTTTCCATCCTTCTGCTGGCCCATGAAGTCTGCAATGTCTTGGGGCACAAAACATAGCTGGCACAGGAGACAGAGGTGGATTCCATCTCTACCTCATCCAGTGAAACAAACCCATGGCATGGGCACATGAAAAGAAATGGTACAAGTGGCTGAAGTGATCCTGGTAGGCTTAGAGGGATTTGGATAAGGGACATCTGGGAGGAAAAAATGCTTTCAAAATTCGTGCAATAATCTGAATTTATGGTGTTTCTTAGTCACTGTCTTAGCAGCTATGTTATAGCTCTACATATGGTCAGCAATCTATATTTGTCTGTAGATGAGGATCTGCAGCCCCTTTGTAGCTGATTTTGTAACAAGGACTTGATACTGTTTGTATGAGTATTTTCACGTTTATGCCTTCATTTTGCTTTACAACTCCAGCATACTAAATATGATTTTTTGTGTTTGATAAACCTTTTACTAAAGATTTGTTGGAAGTCAGGGAAAGTTAATATGAAAGCTGCAACTATATTCAGAATGAATCCATCGTTCTCACCTATGCTTTACAGAGCAAAATTCCCTTGGAAAAATGTAGATCTTGAACTAGGGCACTAACAAAGGGTGATTTCGTCATGTATTCCCAAAAGGCCTCGAGGTGAAGTTCAGACATATTTCAAGTAATTGCACGTCACAGATACTGTGCTACTTGGTTAAAATATAACTCCTGTAGAAAATAAACAGATCACAGGCCTTTACATCTATTCTTTCTGTGTGCTTTCTACAGAAAAATAATCCTTTGTTTCTGGTTTTCTATCCCTTTTTGCCAGAAGCTTAGACCTTCTAACCTAAGTGATATGTTTTTAACCTACTTTAATGCAGCACATGGGAATATAATTCCTGCAGCTAGGAAGGAAAAATCTTGTATTGATGAAGATGTTTGTTTGGGGTTTTTCTGTTCACAGGAAACAGGGTACAAGTCTGCATGCTTATAAATAAAACTGACTTTTGTGTCCTACTCTCTTCTGAGAGAGTTTCTGAGGACAAACTGCTGTACAGGTTTTGAAAATATCACCATTTGATAAATGTACAACATAAGTACAAAAATTAACTTTAATTTTCCCATAAGGAAGAGAAGAACATGTTCAAGACTGGTTATACATTAAAAAATGAATTCGTGGAGACTATTTGAAGATGGGAAGACCTTGTAAATGAAAGTCATATGAGAAAGGAAACAGATTAGTCTTTATATTAATGTTTCTGTTCAATACCATTCAAATATTTGTCAATCATTTAATACAGGACTGCAAGCCCCAGTCTCAAATTCATGGAATAATGAATGGCTCTATGTAAAACACTAAACACAAAAAACTATCCCTTTCTGAGCACATGTGTATAAACACATAGAGATGTAGTTATAAGCAAAACCATGCCAGAACCTTCTCAGCTTTGGCTGGTAGTTGTGCAGTTTGTGCTGAAAATAGTGCCTTGAAAACTGGGGGATTCCTCTGTGCATAGATGGAAGTCTTCAAATTAGAGTGCAAGTTAGTGGCAAAATCTAAACTGAACATTTGTAGGAGGAATGTGTAGGAGGCTGGTTGCATCTTGTCTTACATAAAAAATGATCATTTTTTATTAAGAGCTATTTCTTCTAAGGTTTGAACAGAAAATCAGTTTATGTTCTGCTCCAATTCGTAGAAGCTGCTTTTAAAATCAGACTCCTAACTCTTAAAAAATTTACCAATATTTTGTGCAAGAAGGTAAAAAATTTATTTTTAAAGCAGACATATTTTACATTAAATATTATTCTTGCATGAAAAAAATAGAATCTTACAGAGAAATTTGCTGAAACAAAAATGTAGGTGCTTCTCATGGACATTTTATAAGATCAGATAGACTGCCTCACAAGGACATGTGAACCTAATCATTTCTATCTCGTGTAAAGGAGCTCCTCTAGCAGAGTGACTCAGTGGCTCTCTAAGCCCCAAAATAAGTATGATTTAAAAAGTTATTGTGGTATACTCTATCAAATTTCAACTTGATTTAAACTTGACATTTAAGTGGTAATTTGGAATTTAGAGACACACTTGTCTCATAGCTTATGTAGGAGATAATATTCCCTGGATCTTTGTTAATGACATGAGTCATTTGAGAGAAGAAAGCTATCTTCTTTCTTATTTCTACAAGTATTTGAAGTGCAGAAATACAGTCAAAAAAAGCTCTTGAAAGAGGAAGAATATTTCTTTATGCTGATTCAGCCATATATATAAAGGGTAATTGTTTTCCTACCTACCAGCTTCCAGTGTGGAAAGAAGAAGGCAATTTGTATTCATTTTCCTTTAATCATGGTTGTTTAATATAGCTGCTTTTTAAAAGCTGTTACTTTTTACTGTGTATCCAAAAACAATGCACAGGAGACCAAAGAGACCATGGTCTGCAGAGAAATACGTTGTATGCATTTTCTCCTCGTGAATGAACTGACGTGGGCTGCTGATGCACCAGGTGAGATCTTTCCATGCTGCACCCAGCAGGGAAGAACCCTGGGAAATTTCTGAACCTTTTAGTGCTCAGCACTGAGATAGGTGTAGCACCAGCTGATATCCCTGCCTGAAGATGGTAGCTTGCTTTTCACTTCAAAGCTGAAGAGTTTCTACAACAGCGAGGGGACTGGCAGCATCCGCAGTTGGGTGGTTTGAGTGCAGGAGTTTTCATCCTGGTTTCAGTCACGAGGATTAGTCCAGAGAGGATAAAATGCTAGAAACACTGGGCAGCTGCTCCCACAGAATAATGAATCCCACAAGATAATGAATCCCAGGGTAATGAAATGGAACCAGAACAAAAGGCTGAAGAGCTCAATAGCCATAAAATGTACGGAGGTAGGGAGGATGGAAAAGTACTACTGGTGATGCATTCTGTATCTACAAGAATCAAAAGATATTTTGATTAGTAATCATATTTCTACCAAATTACTAACTCTGCTATGCAGCCCTTAAATCCAACAGGAAGCTAGCTGAAGCCACAGAAAAAGTTCAAGGAGTATTTTTTAATTTCATGTAACTGTAAAGACTCGGGGGGTATCATATTTAAAAATAATGAAACTCTAAAAAGCCAGTGACTTTATTTAAGAATTAAGAGATGATCAATAATCTAGAAAGAAGACCTTGATTTGGTGTGGAACAAAAGAAATGGGGGAGGGGAAAGGAAGTGACAGAAAAACCCAAAAATCTCAGTCTGATTTTTGACAAAGAAATTTGGCCCTCATCAGAAACAGTCCAGACCAGAAGGAAATATATAACACTCCAGAGCATCACTCCAGAGCAGCAAGAATGATATAATAAATAAATAAATCTGAAATATCTCATGCAAATGAACCTAATTTAGAAAGACAGAGCTCTAACAACTGCTCAGGAGGCTACTGGAGCCAAGACAAGGCTCAGCTTGTATATAAATTTTGCAAGGAGCTTAATGACATAACTTTGCAAGAGTTTGCAAGGGCTTGCATAAAATGCACAAAACTGTGAAAACCTGATAACACCACAGTCAAATTCTCCATAAAAACCTGAAAGGAAATAGGTTATTAAATTATTAAATTATTTTAAGCTGGACACTGATGTACAAAAGAATGTGTTGCCAGAAGTGGTACTTAATGCCAAAAGCAAGCCTGGGTATTGCACAGCAAAGTGTACAACTGAAAAAAACCTCTCCAAGAGAAGAAATCCTGGGAGTAACAGGGAGTACAGTTGTTGCCATCGGTAATACTTTTGCTCCAGCAAATATCCCTTGGAGTAATACGCTTTGTAAGAAGTGTGACTAATCTATCTGCTCAGTGCAGTGATCTGAGAATGCTGCTCTGGACTGTGAACACTGAATGAAAACCCCTCCACAACATAAAAGAAGCTGAAGGAGTTACTTGAGGAAGCAGCAGTGGTCAGGAACAATATCAGGAAGAACAATTTCAGTTATTGACAGATGACTCCAAAGAGAGTATTATTGCAATCCTCTTTTCAGCAGTGTGAAAACTGCTGCTTAAAACTGCAGACCATTTGTCTGTGTGTGAGGCAAGCAACAGAAACGAGGCATCTTCGATGCAGAGGAATTCTAAATACATAAATGGCTTTCAGTCTATATGGGAAGCAAGCATTACCCAAAATGGAAAAAATATCTCAAACTGCTATTGCCAGCGGAGGTCTTGGAGACTGGCACTCTTACCCTTCTCTATTTACTCCCCTAGAGAAAATGGAAAGGGCTTGTTGCTGTGTGTTCTTCCATCTTTACAGGGTGACGAGGATTCTTAAAATAAATGAGTACAGAGACATTCAGTATGTAAGTGGTTCCCAACTACTCCATTGGAAGACTATTTCCATCTCTGAAAATCATTCCTTGTCCATGGTATGTCATTTATTGTAAATATTATCATTTAAAATATCGGAAAGGATACAGGACACTTGGGAGGAGCTGGAGGCCTTGAGAACATGACTAACATAGTGGAGAAAAGTCCAAATACAATACTGGATAACTTGTTTAACAGAAATTTAAAAAGCCCATAATCTTAGTCTTGCAGACTTCACATTGCATTGGGAAATAATCCTTTGTAGTAAAGCAAATATAAGTTTATTTTGATTTATTGTTTCAAATTTCTGTGTGAAAGTATTCCCATGCCCTAGACCATACCAATAACTGCGAGAAGGTGGAGAACAACTTGCTGTCTACAGCTCATCACAGCAAAGATCAGCAGTGGTGAAGTAGTTAAGTTCACACCTATGTCTTCAGCTGCCAAATGCTTTGAAACTCAGAAACAGCGGATATCCGTGAGCAGTGTGTATTACCTGATTTCTTCTGAGAATAGAAATACACTTTATTTTGTCAGCAAATGACATAAGGCACTTTCAGAAGTGTGTATATGAACTGGAGGAAATCTCAGCCAAAGAAACCGTACTCTGGAATCCAGTGGAAGCAGGGCACAGGGAAAAATTCTTCTCTGGGTGAGGAACACAACCATTCCAATGAAATAAGGCACATACTGCTCTGGGTTAAAAATGCACTATAAATGGATCTATGCTTCCGGAGTTAAGATGACTGGCACACTTTAGGATATATACCTGTGCTAGCACCAAACCAGACAATTTTGGAGCAGTGCAGGGGAGAAGTAGACTCAGATTTCAGGGTGAAGAGACTCACATCTCAGGCAGGTCACTCAAACTACTGACAGGTTTGCACTGAAGGGAAAAATCTTGTAACAGAATCAAGTAGATTAAGGCTTGCATGGGCATGCCTCCCTGTACATCAATTACACCTTCAAATTCAGTGTAGGCACAGGATAAATGGATAAATGGTATAAAGGCATTAAATGAAAGTACCTAGTTTTAGACAAAGGAAATACTAAGAAAAGCCTGAACAAATAAAAGCAGTAGGGTGATGCAAGAAGGGATTAGGGTCTAGATGTAGGCAGGATCATAAAATGTAGTGATTTAAAAGGAAGGGGAAGGCAGAACAAAATGTTTTGAAGGCAAAAAGCTGGTGCAGTCTTCAAAAAGACATGGTCAAATCAAGGTTTTGCTGTACAAGAGGTTTTTTGGGGGGCTTTTTAAGTGTGGAATTGAAGGAAACAAGTGTAGATAACCACATGAGCTCTTAGTAATGGAACTGTGACCAAGCTGTGTGGTGTGAAAAACTGGCTGTGAACTTTCTTTGGACACAATCTCTTCATTCAAAATCCTTTGTCTAAAAGCCTGTGGGTTTCCGCAAAAATGAGAAGATTTCTAGTATAAATATATTTGACTTTTTACTTTGCAAAGATTTCTTCCTTTATCCTAACCCAAAAGACAAGGTGGGTCCAGAATTTTTTTCATGTGTAATAATGAGTAAAAAAAGAATAAAGTGTCCATCTCAGGCTTTTGCAATGCAGTAAGATGAAGAATTCATAGAGGAATACCATCAAATGGAGCAAGGTCAAAGGTATAAAGCTTCCCAAATTTTATCCACCCCTTCCTCTGGTTGCTTGACATTTTAGTGGTAAAAAAATCTATATCTAGTTTCCAGGTTCATATTCTAGGGGGAAATAATGAACACACTAGTTTGATCAGAGTAAAAGCTTGTGAAGAGCACAGCTTTGTAGTGAAGGTACACACTATTGTGCAGAAAAGCCCACAGAAATAAGAAGAAGCAATGGTATGAATAAAAATCCAGTGAGCCAGTGTATTTTGGTAATAACTGCTGTTATCAATACAGGACAGTACAATTTGAAGTGAAACCTTATGAAGAGATCAGAATCTTATCAGAACCTTTCTTTCAAATCTTATGTGTACATAAATCCAATGTGTTTCTTTCTCCATCTGAATGGATGCTAATCAGTAATGATTCGGAAAACAAAATTTCTGTGAGTAGCTTAAATTCATCCATACTCATTAGATGCTCAATTAGGTGAAACAAACTTTTCATCATATGCCAGAGGTTTAATTTAATTTGCCCAGTATAAGCACTTAACCATACCCATAAAGCTCTGATCTTTACTTTTTTAAAAAATTACCTTGGGGTAGTGAAGCAAAAACTATTAAATACTGGAAGTCTATAGGCAGACGAAAATCCAACATTATTTCTGCTAGATCTGAAGGTACTTACTTGAGCTATTTCTGAAAAAATAAAAAAAATTCATTAAATTCCATGCTATACAATTGCCCATTGAAGTAAACTCTCATCAGTAATAAGGTAATTTAACCTTCCACTTGCTTTGTGGACTGTATGTTGGTTGTATTATGATATTTCATGAAGAAAAATCTCTTAAAGATGATGACTCAGAGGACTTTTTCCAGTAATTTAGAATCAAAGATTAACAAAGATTTTCTTTAGAAAGGGGCAGATACTCAGTTTCGCTGCCTGAAGGCAACAGAAATGGGGTTTTTTTAAAGAAATGGAATATTTTTAATGGCATCAATTGTGTTTGTTTGCAGTTTTAAGACTGATGAATTGAATCAAACTTTGATGAGAAGAAGCCTTGCTAAACTAAAGCAGGCAGCTTGCCTGCTCTCAGGGTTTTTTATCGTCCTTTGAAAACTAAAATCAAGTTAGAAAATGAGACCTAAGAACTGCAAATAGTCAGTACACGGTTCCTACCTGAAAAATAACTTCAAAATGAAACATTTTCACATGTGATTATAGAACAATTCTAACTGGATCCTATTTTTATAAATACTTGTATAGGCTGGCTACTTGATTTTATTTCCTTCTAAGAAGAGTATGTATCCAAAGGAATTATCACCAGTAAATGTATATCGGCTAAATAGTTTCAGGGAAGACTCCTGCAGCTGACCAATATCCAGGGTTAGATAATTTAAAATTATTTTGGCAAACCCTTTTTGACAAATAAGTGGCCTCAGAAGCAGCACAGTATTTACATGTCAGAAGTTATTGCTATTAAATGACTTGCAGTTCCTCTAATAGGGACTGTATGATTTGGTGTCCTAAAATTAAAATCCACTTCAGTAATTATTATCATGATATGAATTTTCTTGCCCCAGCTGCCGAGGAACTGGATGTAGCACAGGCAACCAACAAAAATCTTGTCTCCTCCCACTTAATTTTCTTAATACATTTCACTGGGCTTGTTTTGAAGCTGGAGAGGGTGGTCAGACAGCCAACCAGGCTGCCCAGGGAAGAGATGGTGTCACCATTCCTTGAGGTATTCAAAAGATCCATTGATGTGGCACATTGGGGCACAGTTTTGAGGTGGACTTAGCAGGCTGATGGCTGGGACTTCACCTAAAAGGTCTTTTCTAACCTAAATGATTCTAATATCCTATGATTCTATGCTATATACATTATAATCAGCCTGGAGAGATCACTGGTTTACAATGTTGCCTTTTTTTTTTTTTTTTACCAAATACTGAAAAATATTCAGGTCATTAATTACATTTGTAGCCATAGTTAACTTAATTATCTAGGGGTAATCAAGCTTCTTGCTTCAGGGTGCAAACTAATTACCACAAGGGACGTCTGCATTTTATGGATGGCACTGCAAATCTGGAAAGTGCATATAAAGCTCTTCCTCTTTTCAGATATGCTGTTAATCACTAACTGGACCAGAAACTGACTTTCTTGTGTGAAAAAGCTTTGTTACATGTAAATTACATGGAAGCAAGGTCTTTTCTATTGCTGAATAAATGAAACAATACCATCATCTGTAGAATTTGGGTCTTTTGTTCTAATTCATGAGGGAAGGAAAGCTGACAAACTGGACAAGTATAATGGCCTAGTACTGTATAAACCTGTTACCACAGGTTTTAACTGATACCTTAACAACCTTAAATCTCTTGTGAATGTGGAAATCTGTGTTCTCCATATTGAACTGAGAAGAGACAACACTCTTCTGCCAAACAGTCTGAATATTTGTACCCTGGACAGGACAGCTTTGCAAATCAGGCCGTTTCATGGAGATCAGGTAAGATCTTTTCCTGTGTAATCCTGTTTTGGAGAACTTTTCAGAGTTAATGAGGAATTATGAGAAACTGAGTATTCTGTAAAAAGGCTATTTCTTGCAGAAGATTATGAGGAACCAAAAGAGTGGCTTATCTCTCCAAAATCATGATGATTGATGATGATGATGATGATGATGATAATGATGACCTTTCAGTTGTCTCAAGAGGCTTTCTAAAATCTCGTTCTTTCTCTATGTTCTTTTTTGTTCTTAGACATACCTGTGTTTAAGCATTTGTCTTCCTAGGAACTGGGCAGTATTAAACAGCATACTCACATTTTCTGCTAGTAATAGAGAGTTTCGGAAGGATGAAAATTAAAACATCAGCAAAGAAGTGCATAGCGCATGAAGTGACAGTGATCAGAACAGGGAAGAATGGTAAAAGCGTGAAAAATGGGACTGAGAACTGAATTTGGGATTTTTGTCAAATCACTAAACTTCTCTGTATATAACTGTCCTCTGCAAAAGAAAAAGTTCCTATTTATTAAGTTTGTGAGCTTTAGTTCATTAGAGTTTATCAGTGTTTTAAGACCAATTGAAAATATTTTGTATGCAAAAAATATACATTTTTATGAAAGGTCTTCAGAAATCATGTTAAGGTGCTAATTAAATTAGTAATGAAATACAAAATGATGTGCCTCTCTGAGATGAGAGAGGAACCTTGCTTTTAGGAAAAGTAATGGAAATTAATAAACTTAATGGCTGCAAGTTACCCAGCAGGTGACACAGTTGTAATTATCATTTTCAAAGAAGATACTCAATGAGACTCAGGATTCTTCCTGTTTGAAAAGTAATTGTGGAGATTCTTTTTGTCAAAAGTCATTATATGCCAAAACCTTTAACATATGTACAGCTTTTAACTGAGCTTTAACTCTGCTTGCCTTGGCAAGCTTTAGGAAGCTTTAGCAAAGGTTAAGTAAGCTCAAAAGGGTGATGAAGCTGGAGCCTTAGCTCCAGTCACAGGAGACTCAGTGAGAGACTGACCCAAAGCACACACAGAGCTGCACACCCAGTGTTGCCTCTCGAATGGGAACCCAGGGTAAGCTTGTCAGCAAAGCTGGTCCCTGATTAGATCTCAGAAACACAACAGGTTCGTTTAAAGCTACAAGGACAAATATCACAAGCCACACGTGGGGAAGTCGAATGCCTCTGCTATCAAAGTCAGAACAAGACACTTGAAGATAATCACCTGACTGGTGCTTGGAGCATCTGCTCTTGTGAGCAATTACTCAGCTCCAGACAGTCACTGGAACCAATGAGTCCCTTATGTCTAAAAAATACCTACTGTTTTAGGTGCATAGGAACATCCATCTCCTCTAAAAAACTGAGCTGATTCACCAAATGGTACTTATGAAAAGGGCAGAACTAACATCCTTTATATTTATCTTCAGCAGAACAGACTCTGTTTTTAATGCTGAACTTGGGCTTTCAAACCTGGTTGCACACATTCTGCAGGCTTGTCAGACCATTCAGCATTTTCATGTTTTCCGTCTGAAGTACTTATTTTGCTTCTATTAGGAGAAAAAACAGTTCTCCCTCAAAAGTCATTGCCATGATTTCCTTCTCACTGTGCAGGCTGAACAATGGATTCAGCCACTCTTTCTGTTATACCAGTAACCGGGAAACAGAAGCAGGCAAAATGCAGTACTTTTGTTTTCTTTGATCTTTCATAGAGAGTTACTACCATGAGCCTTGTCTTGACACTGGTCATTCTAGAAAAGCTTCTTGAAAGATTTAGCAGCTTGTCCTAACACAGAATTGAGAGGGCAGAGGTCCTCCTTTAACTAAGCTCCGTAAGACACTCTCCAATAAAAATACCAGGACAGTTTTCTGTTTGTAAAATCCTTAACCCATGGTCAAGAGTTTTGAAAACATTTCAGTTCCAAATATTGTGAAGCATAATGCAATCTGCCTCTTTCTTGGCTTACACTCTGTGGTAAAAATGAACTGTGCAATTAATTCCATTTTACTTCTGGAAGTAAAGCTTTTTAAAAGTAAGCTTTGCAAACCTGCTTAGACTTTTAGGGTTTTTTAAAATATATATTGCACATGAGCATTAACAGGGTTGTTGTTGACCCATAATTCTTTCTTCATCAAAGGCTGATCAGAATTTAATACTAGTGATTTTGAAGGGACAAGTTTTTAGACCGGTAAGTGTGTATATGTATAAAAACAGTGCTATTTAACTCAATTTTTAATGTAAGAAAAATGACCCATTTTATATCTAGGGATAATTAAGTCTCACAATATATTTATTTCAGGATTTAGGTGCTATTGGAAATAATAAGTCACCCAAAAACTATTACTAAGCCTTTTCAAGTATCCAACAAGCTTATTAATCTTTAGTAATCTTTGTGCAGGAAACAAAAGCAGGGTTCTTTTTAAAAAGTTTTAAAAAAAAGACTAGATGTGTCCTGAAGAGCAAGTAATATTACTGAGAGATAGTGAGATAGTGATTGTAAGATGCTTTATGTTGAACTGTCTCCACCTGTTACGATAATTTTCAGAAATATTTTTTACTCATTTTAAATATTACCACCTTGTAGAGGAAGCCTGCCCATCATAGAGAGATAAAAGGGACAAGGAGAAACAGAGGAGAAAATGAAGCTGACATAGAGGAATCTAAATTGTTTAAAGGTTTTCCACAGCAAGGGCAAGAGCAAGAGCAGAGCACAAGATTGGTCTGTGAGATAGTGGCTCTTCCTACGGGTCACCCAGTGTGTGAGATGAACAGGAGTCACAGACAGAGAAACACAAAGCACTGGGAGACCCAGTGATCATCTTAAGAGCTGAAATAAGGAAGGATGGGCTGAGAACAAAAAAGTCATGGATGATGTATAACAGGAAGTCAGAAAAATCCTAAAGGCTGAAGGATTATTAGAATGGAGATCTGCAGAAAAAGACAGGTTAAAATAGCACATTATGAGGACTGCAATTAAATAATAGCTTTTTAGGCTGGATTTAGATCCAAGACTCATCATTATTTTAAAATAAGAGGATGAGATAATGTGCAGAGCAGGGGATGGACTGATCATTGACTTGAAGGCTGGCATCATCACAGATGAATACAACAGACTATCAGAAAACACAAAAGCAACAGAAGAGTTTAGTGTCGCAAGAGTCCCAAATG
>VXBT01009133.1:0-23201 GCA_013400235.1 Oriolus oriolus
TAACTTAGCAGTCAAGCAAAAAAATAGAACAGTTCTTGCAACACAGTCTTATGTTCTGCTTTCCCATGCATTCAAATGGTAGCTACACACAGCATGCATTAATTGGCATTAACAGCATATAAATCAGCCTAATACTGGATTAAACTTTCTTTATTATATCTACAGAACTTCAGCTAAAAAACCACAATTGGTATGATTCGAATCTTAAATCACTGCAGTTTTTCCTCCATGTGATCTGGCAGTTTCTGCCTAACCTGGAGTAAACTGAAGTTATTGCAGAAAAGCCAGATTTCTCAGCACACAGTAATGCAAGACCGTTGTTGCATGCTGCTCACCACAGTAATTTTGTAGGTAGCTATTTCAGCAGGTTTCCTGCTATGATCACTTGTTTACTACTCTAAGAAAACAAAAAGTATATCACTGATCAAAGTTGTAAACTAGAAGTATCAGAGAATACTTGAGAGAAATCCTGCCTTTTCCTCATAAAGCATCCTTACCAGTAAACAGTTGCAGCAAACTGATTTTATAATGCAGAGGAATCCTTCATGTTAATAGCTAGACTAGACAATAGCTTTTCTTGTCCAAAGGCCATAAAGCAGCAGTACAGTCACACCATGATGGAAACTCTCCCTTATGTTGCAGCTTGTCTGCAGTTTCAAATCTGGGCAAAAACAGTGACTTAGAGCTGGGAACCCTAAGCAACATTTGCACCTCTTCCATAAAAGACAATGTTTTAAAAGACTAACGTGTTACAAAAAGAGAGCAAAACCTGACTGCTGTGTAACAATTTCACAACTTACCTACGGCAGTACCACACTCCCTTCAAGCCATGTGCATGCACTCAAAACGCAGACTATGCCTTTGGCTAATTTGTTCCCCTGAAGTTTTTTTCTTCCATTCAAAAAGAACAAAAACCAGAAAGACAACCTTGGAACCCATGACACCACTCTGTGAACATGATGCTTAAGTGCAGCATGTTAAGCCTTTTTAAAAGTTAAGGCAAAAGTATGTACTTCTGTGTACAGATTCTACTTCAAGGCTGCCTAATTCCAAACCACAAACTGTGTGTCATGGTCAGAACTTGGGAACAAGACCAGACCTTAAGCCACAATATTCAAGCAAATATTTTAATTTCTACCTATGATACAAACTTCAAAGGCAAGTAGTTTTCCTGATTTTCACAAATAAAATGTTCCACTTCTGCCTCAGCAATTATGTATGAATTTTCTGAGCTCTTCACTTAGGAACAGTGGTCAAAATCTTCATACATTTATAAAGCTGCCAGTATAGTTCCTTTTGCAGAATACAAGGAATATTTAGAATTTTGATACCTAGGAACTGTTGATAACTGATGACTGTACTACATAATACTGGACATTACATAAGCCTGGAGTGTAAAATCAGGTTATTGAGATTATGACATGCAACAAATGTAAAGAATGAAGTATATTCAAAATTAAAACAAAAGGTTTATAGGTCAATATATGCCTTATCTCTACAGTCAAAAGATACCTAAAGTACATCGACTTTTCTAAGAGATTTGATAAAAACTTTCATGGAGTTCTAAGTAAAAAAGCCATCTGAAGCATGTAAGGCAGTTTCTACAGGAACACTAGTTCTGTGTGCTTGTGTAAGTGGAGACAGTTTAGAGAAGCAGTTAGCGTCTATATTCAGCTACCTTCTAATAGGAAGACTGCTTGTTTTCGAAAAATCTTCACCAGAGTATCATCCAATTCAATTTCCTGTAGCTTAGAAATGAGCTGCTCCTCATTTTGACAAACCTTCTCTTGTGCATACAAGCCATCTGGCATTATTCGTTGCTGTCCCAGCCCTATCAATGCTACTTCCACAGCCAGTGTTAAATAAGATTCCCCTTCTTCTAAAAACTTGTGTGCAGGCAGGTGCTGGTACTCCAGAGATTTGCATTGCCCCAGGTTCTCTGTAAGGGTGACACAGAAAGAAAAACACATCAGCAAACCATTTTGACCCATAATCCACCTACAATGCCACATACACAAAAGCTTCCACTGCTGGTATTAATTTGTAAAAATTATTTCAATTATTAGCCAGTTTCTAAGTGCAACACTCCAATCTAAAATATGTCATCTAATTCCACATAGCAGAAATACACAAAAAGAACTGTGTTTTAAATAACCCACTCAAGTAAAAATAAAAGTTTTCGTTTTTAAACTGCACAATTTTAAAAAAGGCAGTTCCTCCAGCTTTGTGTTAATGAGGCCAAAATGGCAAGATCCATTCCAACTTCCTTCCCCGCCCATTTCTGTATTTCCTTAAAGCTCTGATGTGCAAGAGGAAGGGAAAAGTGGTTATACACCTACACAGATTTCAGTTGAAGCTATTAGCACTGTGCAAATACAATAGGCCTGGGAACTCCACACCCTTAATATATGCTCTGTTTGCTAGCACTCTTTTCAGGTTTTTAATTTGTTACACTTGTGTTTATGATAAAAATGCATATTGTTAACATTAGAAGTCCTACTTTTAGTAACAATTACAAGCAAATTCCACACAGGCCAAGCCATAAACTACTTTAAAGAGTGCTACCAATTCATTTGGCATTTAACAGACATAACATAGGACAAAATGCTATTCCAGCTTGTAGCATTTTACAGTCTAATTTGGGAACAAAAAATTGTAATTGTCACATGTAAGGAGATGGGCAACTGCAATAAATGGAAAGGCTGAATGCACTTGGAAGATCGCATATGCATGTGCAGAAGGAAGTTACTTTTCAACACACAATGTTTTTATTTCATGGGGTTGTTTTGGTTTATTAGTAACAGCAGAGAATCTGATTTCCAAATTTTTTAATTAGAAGTTTTTCCAGAACTGGTGGGTAGGAGAGTAGGAATTTATTGAAGAAAATCAAATTGAATAAAAGGATTTTTAAGGCAAAGCCCCAAGAACACTGTGGATGTGTATATAAAAGACTTCTAGGTAAATGAATGAATCCAGTTTCTGTCCACACTAGTAGTGTTAAGCTACCCCAAAGGTGGAAAGAGACTGAGAATAAGCTAAACTCCTGGGGAGCAGACTGAAATTGAAATGGCTGTACATATCCTAGCTCTATCCTAAACTATGTATTGATATCGCAACACTACTTTCCAACTCCTACGAGACTACGTACGTTACCAATTTTAAGTGTTTTGTCATTGTTTTGGAGTGTTATGTACACTGTAGCTAAGTAATCCAATAACATCCAGGGCTGTATTAGGAGTGTTGCCAGCAGGTCGAGGGAGGTGATCTTGCCCATCTGCTCAGCACTAGTGAGCCCTCACATGGAGTGCTGTGTCCAGCTGTGGGCTCCCCCAGCACATGGGTATGCTGTACTAGATCCAGTGTGGGAACACAAAGATGATTAAGGGACTGCAGCATCTCTCATATAATGACAGTGAGAGAGGTGGGATTACTTAGCCTGGAAAAGAGAGGGCTCAGGAAGATCTTACCAAAATGTATAAATATCTGATGGGAGAATGTAAAGAAGACAGTGCCAGACTCTTCTCAGAGGTATCCTGTGACAGGACAAGAGGCAATGGGCAAAAACTGAAATACAGGAAATTCCATCTGAGCATAAGAAAACACTTTTTAACTATAAAGGTGGTTGAACACTGCAGGAAGTTGCCCTGGAAGGCTGTATAGTCTTCACTCTTGAATTTATTCAAAACCCAAATGGACACAGACCTGAGCAATGTGCTGCTCTAGGTGACCCTGCTACAAGCAGACCAGGTGGACTAAATGATCTCCAGAGGTGCCTTCCAACCTTAGCAACTCTGTGATCCTGTGATTTCCTGCAATTTCTCAGAAAGAGGACAGTGCAACGTATGTGGAGAAGACTGCTGCTATAAAGTCGTATTGGGTTTTATTTCAAATGTGAAATATGGAATTTTCTTCAAGAATGAGTAACTGGTAATTTTTAAGTGCTTTCTTACTTTAAACACTTTCTCCCCCTTCTATTTTCCTATGGAATGCAAATGTGAGTTCTTATACTATGAAAACAGTGTCTCTGAAACTGATTCAAAAAGGCAGAAAATTCAAAAAACAGAAAAGTACCTCCAGTAAATGAAGAAATGTACCAGACTGCAGCCTTTGCTTGGTCTTACCCGTGAAATCAGAGAATCCATGGAAGCCGTCATCATCCACCCTGCAGGCTTCCATCAGGCTACCAAAAAGGGTGCCAATGGGGTCCAAAGGGTGTCCCACCCAGCCTTCGAGATTCGTTATTGAGGTTGTTTCCCTGTGGAGAAGTTCTATGGCAAAAAACGCACACAGAGGAGGAAGGGAGGGAAAGAGAGCTCACATTAGCTCAGCAAAACAATTACACAAGTAAAACTGCTTGAAATGTTCTCAGTACAGAATTCAAAGTATTTCCAGTAGCTTCTGCATAGAAAGAGAAAATAGTATGTTTCAGGGTGAATTCACTGCCCTTGGTGAATATGTAAATGAGGAATAAGAAAAGAGAAAGAAGAGAAGCCAAACCTTTTGTAAACTAGCAAAGTGTATTATGGGTCAAAAATTTCAATGGCAATGTCTTTTAAAATGTCTTCCTTGATACTACTAGGAACTCTTCTAAAAATGTCTGCTTGGAGAACTACAAGAAAGATTTTTTTGGTAAAATATTTACAACTATTTCTTCATTCAAAAAGACACAGTACCCTTTTTACATTTTTAAGTTAATCTGATGGAACTGAAATAAATGAAAATATTCTAAAGTATGTTCCAATTTCATAAATTGTGAGCTTATCCAGCACCTTTCTCTCTCTGCACTAAACTCAGGATGGCGGTTACTTTAAAAAAAAAAAAAAAGGATCAATTTCTAAATGAGGTATACAAGAAAAAATTGTCTTTTAATAAGATCAAGTGTATTTTTTGTCATTTTAAGATTTCAGTCCACAAATACCTTCACCAAATTTTTTCTGCAGCCCCTACCCATTACTTGGTTAGAACACAGAAAAAAATGTTAAGTGCAATGAATTGGAGGAAGTGTGATTGTGATAACAGGTATTAAAGATTCCCCAAATCCGAGTCATACGGCAACAACTCCCCCTTGACTCTTCCAGCTTTCTTCTTCTTCCTAAACATACAGACACAACTGAACTATGAAAGATCAGATGCATTACTGGTGACCCTTTAAAAACAGTATACAAGCCACTATGGCTGCTCTGCTTCTCTGCCTGTCACACATTAACTTGGTACCTCCCTTCACTCTCCCTTGTTCACAAAGCATCATATATCTGAGTAACCATATGCATTAAATTTTTAAGTATGGCTTCCTCCTGTTTAAATGTGTGGGACTACAAAATGAAACACAGACACACTGCCAGGGTGGTAGAGGTTTTTTTAAAGAATCCATTGATATATAATATTAAAAAACCCAAGTAAAAAATTGTATTTCTAACAAATAGATCATACTAAAGACAATAGGCAGAAGTAAAGAATACTACTGAGAAGGATTCATGAGAGTGACTTCTTACTGATTCACTTTGTTCTATTTATTCTGTTGTGCCTACTTATGAGCTTCTCTTGTCTCATGCCAGCCAAAGGCTTCAATTGTCTCGTCAGACAAATTTAACTTACAGTCACACAAGTGGCTCCATGGACGTCAGATCAGTCACATGAATAAAAACTTACTAGAAGCATGCGGTGTTTGCTGAACTAAAGCCTAAAGCTGGGCTATAGGTGCAGTTTTCCTCTGGTTATAGACCAGCACACTTTATGGTATGGAAAGAGAGTCTTTCAAAAATTCTCCATGAGAGTAAAAAATAAAAAAAGTAGTGAGTGACAACACAGAAACAACAAACTACTTTGTTTGAAGGCAGGATGGACCACATTTCATGCACTCTTTTTAAATAACAGAGTATTAGGTGATAGCTACAGAAACTGCTCACAAGGAAAGAACTTAAAAGTTCTTTGAATGTCTACATGCTGCACTAGCAACGGGGAATGAAAAGGAGCACTATTACAACCAGCACACTTGCAATAGACTCCTCACACCTGCCAGTGGTATGAACACACACACTGACACAAGCACCTCCCTTTCTAACAACAGTGTTCAAAAAAACCCTTATTCCTTGGCTCCGTGGGAAAAAAATACAGAGGCACATGGGAACTGCAGATACTTTCTTTTCAGCTAGGTGCATATCTTGTCTTCTAAATGCTCATGTCTGGAAAAACACCTGAACACACACTTGAAAAATGTACACATATGATTTCACACTGGTATTTTTGACTACAATGCATTAAGATACACATAGTTTAGAGTAACAGAGAAGATCTAAAATAAAATTTGAATGAAAGGATTAGCATAGCAACTGAGAAAGTAATTCTAGTTTGTCCACATGCGTTCTTCCACCACAAAGCCGTCCCCTTCTTCCACTGCCTCTTCAAATTCAAAAGATTCAGAGCAGAATTATTTTGGGTTGGAAGGATCACATGACATAGAAACTATATCTGAAGGAGAACACTCCTTCAAAAAAATCAATCGTAGTGCTCAGGGGAATACCAGAAAATATTTTATTAAAAACAGTGTTAAAAAAAACCCAGCCAATCAAACACCCATAAAAACCCCCACCCAAAACCTCCCCTTCTATTCAGAAAAACTAAAATTTTAAGCATTATAAGAGATTCTCTTGGAACACACTGCCCAATTTGATGAATTTTTGTAGTTCAGACTTTGCCTCAACATCAACTTCAGGCTTACACTTCAAAATATAAAGCTCAGCAAAATTACAGATCAGAGGAAAAAAATTAAACACCTCACATGCCAAATGCAAAGTTCTGTTCAAAAAACTTTAAATTACATAGGGGGACTATTTTCATGGTGTAACCAAAACCTCTGATTGGAATAAAGGCCCTGTCATGCCAGTTATACTGCAGAAGGCTGGTAAGAGCCCTGCACAACTCACAACACAGTTTACAGAAAACCCCTGACATCCAGAATGTGACACTAGCACTATCCAGACTGAAGAGTTAAAAGTAATCTCTTTCACTTTAGTTTCAAAACCAGTTTCCTCATGCAAAGTTCCTGGTGTTACTGTCAACTTGCATGCCCTTTGCCCTCTTCTTCCCCACATTTACCTTTCTTCTGAGCCCGGAACATTTCCAGCTGTTTCTGCTGCTGCCTTCTTAGTGTATTAACAATAGCTATTGCTAGCCTCAGTGCTTCTTGTGGGTATCCATGAGATCGTAACGCATCCACCCTCGCACAGGCTGTAGGAACATGCTCTATAACGGAAAAAATAATTGAAGAATAGCAGTGCTTCCATAACTGCAGTGGCCTGTTTTCCTAGGTTACTCAAAAGGGCTTTTTTGTTTAAATTTTTTTTCTGTTTTGTTTTGTTTTTAAAACTATGCAAGAGAGACTTAAAGGACTATTTTTGAGCCAACATTTCAAGGGAGCTTCTGTTCTTTTTGCCAGGCTTTTCATCCATCTCCCCACCACCTCTACCCTCAAAATAATGCCATAGAAAATGAACAAAGCACCAAGTCATGGAAACATCTTTCCGGTTTAGCCACTTACCATGCCAGAGGGGCCACCCCTGAGAGTCAAAGAGCAAGTTTTCAGTGTCGTCATGGTAACAGTAGTTGGTGTATAGGTCACTGCTGATAATGTGCTGTAAGTGGCTGTCCTGCCAGTGCAGATCGCATGCCTCAATGGCTCGAGTGAACACCGTCCGATGTGGCCTGTTCGATGAATCTGTCATTTTCACAGGTTTAGAAAGCTGCATCAGCTTTTACTCATTCAGACGTGAATCATTCATAGTATTCCTGTCTTGTTCCTATTCACCAACCCCCAGCCGATGGCAGTCTGCCTTGCCCCCTCTCCATGAAGCAGCCCGCAGATGACATTTCACATTCTATTATTAGCCAAGAGCTCAGACGAAGTGTGCCACTCATCTTGCATTCAGAGAGAGATCTAGAAACCAGCATGGCTGATGGTAGACAGGACTTTGCACAGAGAACTGCTACAGTTGAAGGACATTCAATAGCATGTACAAACTCCCCTAAAACAAACTAGAAATCATATGGCACTCAAGCATCCCCAGTGCTCCTCCTTAGATCCAGCGTTGTCAGAATGAAGGAGAGATAAACTGCATAAAATATTCGTAGTTTTTCTTTTTGAGAAGTGACATTAACTTTGAGCACTTGTATAACTTTGTTGGTCATGAACATACACAAACACTACTAATAAACTGAGGTACTGAAGCCATGGGAATGACATAATCCTCACTGGACATCCTCCTATGGCAAAATTTCTCTACTGACATGGCACTATGTCTACCAAATGTTCAGAAGCCATGTCAGAGTTATCAATACCCTGTCCAGGTTGGTCTGAACATCACGAGCAAGCAAAATACCTCTGTAAGGAGTCATTTGCTGAAAGAACTTATCTCCCTGGATAGCTGTGAAATTTAATAATGAACCAAGTTTTCTCCTTTGGAGGTAATCTTCCAAGAAAAAGAAATAACAAAAAACCCAACTAAGTGCAGATCTGACACCTCCCAAGAAATTAATTTTAACTTTATTGCAATTATATGCAATATGTACCACTACTGATGGTTTGAGGATTATGAGTAGTTTTACCTGCATAAATACCCTGCGCTTTGCCTAGTTATTAGCAAAGTAGTCATCTTCGTTTGAAGAAGACTGTACAAAGCTTCTGTCAGATTTGATAATCACAATTTAGATTAGGAAGCATGATATTGAGCACAAAAAACCACCTCCTCCAAGACGGCAGCACTGCAGCTGTACCCTCCACACCCTTGGTAATGCAGATGGCACATACAGAGCACATCCCACAGACAGATTTCGTTTCTCACATACAAGTTTAATGTAGTTTAAACAGATCTCTCTTTAAATAGCCATCAAGGCTTTTTAACTGCAAACAAAATAAACTCCCCAATACCAGAAGGAATACTAGATTATAGTCAAGCAAAGAAACAACAGGCTTTTACATGACATACTTCAAGGACATCCAATTTTCATGCAACAGTATTTAGAAACACCAAGTGAAGAGTTAGAAGTCCTAACAAAACACATATACTTGCTCTGACAATGTTACAGCCCCAGTACAATAAAAAGCCACCTATTTGTTCTTCTGCAAAGATTGTATTATTAAAAATTATTTTGGCTGGTCAGTCCTCAACAAGAAAGTTACTTGTCCTGGGAAAGAGTGCTGAATTCTGCGAGGCTAGAGTTTGTAAGATACAGGTTATATTATATGTTGCAGTCAGTGCACATGTTTAGGCTCACCTTGGTTAGCATTTGCGCCCTGAGGCAAAGCATTGGTTAAATTGGGCAGCTCGTTTCCATGGTTTCCATCTTCCCAGGGACAAACATCCACACCATTCCATCTTCTCAGCTGTTTTAGCCAACTGACCTTCTGCTCCAACTTGCAGTGGGGATTTAAGACTATACACATCCACAGAGCACCTGATTTTAAAAAAATTTCTAAATTATGTTTTCTATTAAAAATGCAGCAGCCAATGACTAATTGCAAACTTCTATAGCATATACTTCTTCTCCACTCAAAGGCTACACTGCTTGCTTCCCAAGCTACACTTAACACCACGCAGACTGAATTCCTGACACAGGCACTTGGGGCTGGCGTGGCCAATCTGAAACAGCTGAAAGATGGTACCAAGCCAGCCTTCCCAACTGAAAAGCATTAGTAGGTCTTTTGTATTAGAAATCCAGAATTCCCAATGAATGGCTCATCAGACAGGAACATCAGTCAAAGGCAAAAAAGAACTCACATAAAGTTACAGAAGTGGCATTAACCAAGTTTGCTTCTAATTCTTGTATCACAAGTGAATATTGTTTTGTATTAACGAGAACTATGTATCTTCTGGGTTCGCATTACAGGAACCAAAGAAGTACATTAGCAACATATGCATTTTGTAAACATATACTTTCACACTCAGAACACATCAGAAGTACTCATGTAACTCATTCCCAAGCACATCTGGATCTCAGATAACCAGTAAACACTAGTTTTGTGCAGTCTGACAGGAATAAGACATTTTTATGGCCATTACTTCAGTAATTTGGTTACTCTGGAAAACTTGTTTTACATTTTCTGTTCAGGGAGTCCTAAGGGAAAGCTAACTTGTGCTGACATATCACACTTTCCATCACTTTGGAAACTGCTCCCTGAGACTATATAGCACAGCAGGCATAAATACATCTGGGTGTCTAGTGGCAATTTTCAAATGGAAAGGTTTTTCTCTAAATCAGCTGTCCCTGCAACAGCTTGAACTTTGATGGAAGCATGAAGACATCTGAAAGTACTGTTCAGCAACAATTCATTTGCTCATTAAGAATGTGCCTTATAAACTAAAAGAGATTGCAAGAACATGCTTAGACTATGCAATATCCATGACAGGCTGAAAAAAAAAGGAAAAGAATAAAAATGCAGCTGGTTCTTCTAGGATAATAGAAGTCTCACATTCTAGGATTCTTTCGCTAACTAAAAATGCAGAAGAGATATCCAGGGCATCACATCACACTAATTCCTAAAGTAACTCAGGCATGCCACAGCACAGGAGCCAGTGAAAACACAGCATGTTTCTTAAGGTTAAGTCTCCTGCTATTCAAGACTGACATGTTGGGGGAAGTAATATCAAAAAAATCTGAAAACCAAAACAAAATATGGTATGTTAGTATTCAGAACACCAGAGAGACACTGAACTACTGCAGTTTACTACTGCACAGTAGATAAAGTGCAACAAGTGGTTTGGGTTTGGGGAAGTGTCTGAAACTTGCCATGGGAGTGAATAAGGCCACTACTATTTTTAAAAACTTGTCTTAAAATCAAATAATATAATTTTCTTTAGGCACACTTGCCAGCACACTTCACTCTCCAAAAGGAGTCAAATTACAACTGGTTCTTATTATTAAGCATCAATGATTCAGTACTGCCCAAAACAGAATGACTACATTTCTTGCAATCTGCAAACAAAACGCAAGATGCAGCACATCGGAAAGCCTTGGAGAACAGTTACTGTGGCCTTATTTATTTTCAAAAAATCAAGTATCACTTGAGGGCATTACACCGCATGTCTCAGCATCTAACAAAAAAGAAAAAAAAAACCAGAAAAACCCCCAACCAAACAAAAAAAAGGCCAATGTAATACTTTGTAACCAGATTCCCAGTGTTTTCAGACTGAAGCAAAAGCAAAGCGGAATACCTTAACCACATTTGTTAAGTATTTCAATCATCCACCAAGGCAGAACACATACTACTGAGTCACACTATGCCCCTACAGAGTAAGTGGCCTTTTTTTTTTCCACATCTGAGAAATACCACTAGAGGCAAGAGAATTCACCAGCCTCCTAAGGAAACTCCACTACACATGCAGTACATCTACGAGGCAGGAGAGGGCAAAGATAACTCAAAGTATCAAAATTCTTTAAAAACATCTGTGGTTTCAAGTGGGAAACCATGTCAAGGCTAACTACATTGTTAGCAGTCATTGTCTCTGAAACCCAGGCTATTTTTATGTAAAGAACAAGTGTATTTCCAATCACCCCCTCACAAACCACTTAAAATTTCACTAGAACCCAACAGCACACTGCTCCCTATGACTTCAGAGAAAGCTGCATGCACATGTAAGATCTCAAACAGCTTTGACAGCTGTTGATTCCCTGCAGGAAGAGGAGTGTGAGACAAAACTCCTCCACCAGAAGAAGAAAAGGGAACAGAAAAAGCTCCTGTAGTGCCACAAAGCCTACCATCTGGAAGAAGGATGCATAATGCCAACGACCCCACACTCTTAAACCTATTTGGATTTCTATGTGGTTTTGGTTAGTTTAGGTTTTGGTGGAGGCTTTTTTTTGTGTGTGATTTTTTTCCTTCTCCCCTCTCTCCCTCCCCACCCCAAGTGTGTGCATTTACCTCTCTTCATATTTCTTCTTACTTCTGCTCCCTAAATAGCTTCCCCCGCCCCTGACATCTGCTCTATTCTGGCTCTTTAAATTCATTGATTCTTGTCCCGCTCCTCACGCTGAAAAGTCTGAGGAAATGTTCACTTGTGCCCAGACTTTATCACATGCCAAATGGCAGGAGCCTGGAGGATATTCTTCTTATTTCACTCTGATGCTGCTCAGTGGAAGCCCCTCGAGCTAGCCCTTAAATATCACCACCAACCTGAAGGCCTACCCTGGTTTCAAACAAGAGATTCTCTATTTTCTGCCTGATGGCTCTCATATGGGCGAACTGCTGATCATGCATACCCCATTTACTACAGATAAGGCCTATGGAAAAAAACAAAGGACAGCTACTTGTAATTTGCAAGAAAGGTACTGGAATCAATTTCCAGTGACTTCAGCCTAGAAACTGTTGTTGGCAACAGTTTACACTCCAAAGAAGTCACCCAAAACACATTCCTAGCATTCTCAGGTTTACGTGTTTGATTACATTTAATGATGTCACCAATGCCAACTACAATATGAGCAAAAGTCTCATTAAATAATAATTTAAAAAAAAGAGACACCAAAACCCCAGAGAAAGTATTTGTGTTTACAGACTGCTTTTCTCTCTAACACAGCTCTCTTTCCTTCCTATCTCCTTTTCCCCAGATATTCTTCCATACTGGTTCTCAGCAGGCTGACACATCCTCCCACCCCAAACTGCATGCTACTAAAACACAACCAAAGTTCTTGTTTAAATCCCTGGACTCTACCCTGTATCTTGTCAATATAAAACTCCTCACAGTACAGTGGCAAAACAACCACAATTCAATATACAAGAAGTTTTCCCCAGAAAATAACTGGAAAATATGACATGTTGCAACTCCAATTTGATACTAATTTCATAAGGGAAAGGGTATTAGAGCTGTCACACTGCAGTGAGGAATTGACTATTTTGATTCAACACTAATCTCTTGACCTGAAAAAAGGGCAGCTTTGCCAAAACAGACCTTTGGTTCCGACAGACCTCCTTTTCAAAATGCGCAGTTATTCATCTTTAGTGTTCATCAAAGAGGAAAAATTTACATGCAGGCCTTCCTTGTACACAACAAGGGAACATCAGTACTTTCTCTGGAGAAATCCATACCTTTGAATTTATGTGGTAGATAGGGACAGTATGACTTTACATTGATCAAGATTTAAATATGCAAACTGAAAAACATTAAGAGCATTAAGTCACTATAAAAGTAGATGTAGTACAGAACAGTAGAATAACTACACATCCTGTGTATGCACGTATCCATGAAGCTAAAGGAAGTGCAAGGGATGTGTATACACTCTCCCAAGAGATCATCACTCACTTTTCATAAATCCCATTATATTTTAGTCTTGCCCCAGTAGATGGGTAGGTGGCAAGGGAACCAATTTTATGGGGGGTCCTAGGACACTGATCAGTACTGAGGATTCAGCATACAGTTCTGTTCATCTGTTTGATTACACTCTGCTTTTCCTAGAAGCATCGTATATCTTGTCAGGGCTGCTGTAGAGCTGAGCTTGGGTCAGCATTTCCTCATTTACAACACCTAGGTAATAAACGGCTGAGACTTGGACTTTGCTTTGGAATTTTACATTTCATATACTTTAGATCAAACAGGGCACTTGCAAAATTAAAATATTCAAGAAACGGGTGCTGTAACATTTCTTTGCCCTTTCCATTAATGCACAACTTTATCTTAAAAAATAAGCTACAAGAGTAGCACTTGACCATTTCAAAGAAAATGGAGCCGGGTAATCAAGATCATTCCCTTTGCACAACAGACAAAACAGCTTCAATACGTGCTGCACACTTGCCACTGAGCCCCACTTGAGACTGATCAATTCTATTCCAAAAGCACAATTTTCCAGCATTGAAAGTGCCAGAATAAAAGCAATACTAGCAGACAGAACCTATGAACACTTTGAAGTAGAAGTGTTAGCAAAGGAGTTTGAAGTGGTTTACATCTGTATTTTAAACACATACCCACTTTCACTGGGACAGCCACTTGGAAACCTCAAAGAAAGTACTGTGTGGTGTTTATTGCTTCTGAATGAGGACAAGTGCCTTCAGAACAACTGGCAAAGCCGCTGCCCTTCTCCAGGCATGGAGAGATCTTCACAAAGCATCATCAAAAGTCCCACTGGAGACTGCTACAACTAAACCGTTGCTTTTGAAGAATAGTAAAGATAGGCAAAGCACTTCAGGACTGTTCCCCCTTCCAGTGGAACATCAAGGAAAACTACTCTCAGCACTCAGTTGCACCCAAGTTGCAATTTTATTAATAAAAATTCCTTAATGCATTCTGGTTTCTCTGTTCAGCCTTGAGAAAAAAAGGCTTTCTATGGGTGCTGCGTTTCTTGGAGAACAGAATGTTTCCTTTTGCTCTAATTCATTCTACTACTGAATTAAACTTTGGTGTATTGGTCTTGACAAGCACTTCATGCTGATTCTATCGTGTATGATAGGATAATCACTCCCCATGCATTTCACAGTAGTTGGCTGATTAATGCAATAGATTACCTGCAGCACCGACGGCATGAGGGAATCACTGGCTTTCTGCAGGCTAACCTCCAAGCATGCATTTCAGAGAGTGGAAGTGTAGAACAGAGACAAAATAAAACACCTAATTCCTTAAGTTTTCCTTTCTTGCTGGCTGCTGCTGATCCAAGGGTTAAAGGCACATATGTATTTGGCTGAAACAGGTATTTACATATTGAGACTATTCCAAGCTATCAGCAACCATATGCTCTAATGTCTGCGTCACAAACCTCTGCTTTCTCTTTCTATGTTTTCAACTTTTAGCACAACAGAATAAGGAACTAACCACACACTTCTGACATTTTGCATGAACCTGTTGTTCTGGGTTATGACCTTTTAAATGTTTTAAAAATTCCTGCATCTTTGCTGACACTCTGCCGTTCAACCAAAGGGTTTCATATAAGAACAGGAATTTGCTTGAAAGGTGCCATTTACTGTGTGTCAGTCGACTATGATCTCCCCAAGAGAACACTTAGGATCAGTCACATGTTCATTAGATACCTCTCTATGCATCTGTAGTACTCCATAACCTAACCACCACAGCAAGGCATGGGCTATTAGTCTACAAAGCTAAAGGAAAGTATAAAGAACCTGCAAATGAACCTCACTGATTAACTTCCCTCATATTTAGAAAATTATTTAATCATTTGTTTACAATCAATCAACTGAAGGCAAAAGCACTGCTAATACTAACATGAATAGTAAAAAATAGTCCTTTACCAACTAGTTGCCAATATTTACAGCTAGGTGGTGAACACAAAGTATGCTCCTGCCCAAAATATGTATCAGATATTTTACCAATTACTTTAATTAGCAATATACTCTTAGTAGTCACAGTCTATCTTCAGAGACTTCAAGAATTTTCAGAAGAAAATTTAACGTGACTACTAACTATAAATGCATTAAGCTACCTCTGTATAAATTTATCCTTGAGATAATTCCTCTCACAGTTAATTTTTTTAGGAAGAGGCAAAACAGGAGATGTTTGTCCAACAAAACAAGCTATTAATAAAAGAGAGAGATGAAAATACCTCTCCTTTACAAAAAAAAAAAAAAAAAAAAAAAANAAAAAAAAAAAAAAAAAAAAGAAAAAAGAAAATGGAGCAAGTACAAACACTCCCTTGCATAGTAGGAATTACAATTGCCACAACTATGCTCACAGAATGTAAATAATGCACTGTAACTGACCAGAGGAATACATTCTGATTATCTAGTCTGAATTCCTTCCTACACTATTGTTTCCCAAGTAACTTTCACCTTTCAGTCCAAACATGATTGCTGAGTTTTTACAAAACCAGCATAATTTAATTACAACTTCTAATTCAAGAATCTAGCACAGCCCCTGATTACAGTCTACTGTATTCAGTACCACTGAATATTCACTGTGTATTCACTACCACTAGTTTTCTTGTTAAACTTCTCCAGCTCCAATTACAATTTTCAGCTACCTTTTGTGTCTTCCCTATCAAATTTTTAGTCTATGTAATAGGTATCTTAAATTACGAAGGATTTTCTTTGTCTTGATTCGACATACCCAAGTAGATTGAAATTCTTGCACCTCTCGCTTCCAATTTTCGAGGTTTTTTTCCAGTATATTCATTCAAGACAGAAAGATGGAAAATACCACAAGGCTAGACAGCTGACCCACAGGTAAAACTCAAAGAAATTAGTGAAGATTCAGTAATTCCTCCCCATGAATCTATCACTTCTCTCTAGCTCTGGTATTTACTAGAAGTGGCATTGGAAAATTAAATGGCAGCCTAATGTTACTGAAGTATAAAAAATAGTGAGACAAAGCAAAAACTAAGTATCAGCTTGGTTTATAGTAAAACTCTGTCCTTAATCTTGGCAGACATGATCCCACAGTTAGGGCTGCAATGAGTTGTGCACTAGCTTCAATATACAACATTTTTTAGGACATTTATAAGTAAATCAATTCAACATCACAGGAATAAAAACAACTACTTTAATGTGGGTACTTAAAAAAATCTGAAGTACCTTCCAGCCAACTGAACAGAATGGAAATGCAACTTCCTGTATGGCATTAAAAATAAACCCCTCAAGCTATGCTTTTACACACTAAAGGTAATTACTGTGACCATTATTTCTGAAATCTGATAAATGCCACAGGATTATCTCAGTTGGTTAGAGCATGGTGCTAATAACACAAGGTTGTGGGTTTGATCCCCATATGGGTTATTCACTTATGAGATGGATTCAATGATCCTTCTGGGTCCCTTCCAACTCAGAATATTCTGTGAAATTACCTAAAAAAAAAAATTTACTGTCATACTCTGGCCTCACACACCCCCTCATTTCAAATATTACGGTAGTGTCAGTAATGGAGGAAGAAGGAAATGATCCTCAGATAAGGTGGATGAAACCCATCTTTGCAGAACAGCAGCCTGGCTTCATTCACTGAGGAAATGAAGGTGACAGCATCAACCAAGATGCTGTAGGGCCATGACAGCAATTTAAGTTGTCATTCGTAACTCAGGTCTTGGAACAGCAAAACTGTCTTGTGATGCTAACTCTGACCTACAGATAAGTTAGCACTTCCAACAACACAAATCATTCAGAGACACTGAGATAAATTAACAGCTTGTTCTGTGAAAAAGCAGGTGTAACCTTAAGTGCATGAACTGAGGGTACATATGTTTCATAAGACCACGACAGCTGAGACTAAACAATATTAATGTAGCCACTACTTGAGCAGAGACTGCCTACTGGATATGATACAGCTTAAGACACAAATACATGTTATGATACCACACAGAAAGTGCCACAATGAAAGACCAACGGAACGGAGCATCCAACCTCCTCCCAAACACAGGGCTTTCTTCAGCTTTCATTTCAAGGTCAGAAATACTCTATGTGTAACTGACTAATCTATACTTAGAAATTTGAAGTTAACTTTACTTTCTACACATGCAGGGCCTGTACTTTCTTTAGCTTTAAGGCAATAAATGATGCAATTATAAGTGGGGATATTCAGCAATATAAGGACAATATGAATACAAACTTGGAAGTCAAATCTGAAACTTAGAGACTTGCAGTACTCTTTTATAAATAACATAAAATACAGGGAAAAGTGAATGTCTCTACTACATGGGTGACCCTAAAAATGGATTGCATAAAGTATGCAGCTCCAGAAAAATGGTACTAGAGCATCAAAACTGTAGTGAATACTTAACTTTATTGATGCTTTTTCACAGCAGCCCTGGAGTAATCATCAAATCGGGCACCAAGAAAGAATTTCTCTAGGGGCATACTGGCAACAACCATAGCTGCTTTTGTCCTTTTTCCCCCTCCACTTAAGCACTAAGCACACATAATCTGTTTAGAACAGCTGGCATGTCCCATTCAAACAAGTTTGTCTCTTAACTGCAAAGGGAAGGAATGCCTGAGACAGAAATATAGATGGAAAATAGCTTCATTCAGTTAAGGTTAAAAGAATCTAACTTGCTGTTTTCTAGAGATGACTATAAATTTTTATCAGAAAAATTCAGAGTGGTTTCCAAACTAAAATAATTTTTTTAAAAAGGCGTTATTTAACACTTGATTGTTAGTTTGCTCATGGCAAAATAGTAATTAAATATCTCTTAATTAGTCTATAATGATTCCTTTCCTAACCTCAACATTTAAAATTAATGTTTAGATGAGGAGCGAAGTGTTACTAATAAAGGTCCAGGCATGATCCATCAGGGAATATATTGTACTATTTCTCTGTATCACATGACCTTATAAAATGGTATTTTAGTTCAAATTTTAACACAAAAATATATCATTCTAATCCAGAAAATGGCCAAAATACCAGTAAGCATGAAACCAAAACAGACTATCAGCCTGATCCAACATTTAAAAAATAGTATACAACAGAGTAAAGTACTAGTGAAAACCTGCTAAGACTTTTAGAACTACTGCAGCAAAATCATGTTATTCCACTCAAGAAATACCGTTATAGCAACAGCCCATTTAATATGCTAATATATATTCATTACATAATAGAAAGGATTCTACGAATGTCACTGGGAAGAGCTTCATCACATGAATGAGGCTGATTTCAATACCGTAAGAGGTTCCTACACTTAAAAACTTTACACTCCAATAGGTGGTTGAGGTAGACAGGAAAGGATTAGGCATTAAAATGTGGAAGGTGCCCAGCGGAACGTAGAGAGTTATCATTTAAGTTCTCCTCAACATCATAAAATAAGATGACCAAGAGAGACCTGGATCAGCATGATGCAAAACCGGAATACATTCACCAATTCTATTCACTGCCCTGCCTTGCCAAAGACCTCTTTGGACACAACCTCTTCCCCATGACACTGCCATCATATTTCTACTTCATAAGAAACTAATCCTGACTTAAAAAAACCCAACTTTTCTCTCCCTTTAAGAGTTCTTAAATATCAAAATGGAGGAAATCTACTAGCAATGTTTGTTTTGAAACATGCAAATTACACAAAGTTTCTTCACCAAGAAGTCAAATGATAGGATATGAAGATACTGAAAATGGTAGCTCACAGGAAAAAATCTGACTCTTAATCTAAGTGTTGACAAGGTGTTGGGCTCTATCACTCCATGAAGCAGTAGATACTTGTCTTAGATTCTTCTGCTTGACTGCTTTCATCAGATTAAGCATCTGGGATTTAATTTAACAGTTTCAGCTTTATTAAGCTGTCACAAGAGCAGCCCTACTTTGATAACAGTAGCTGCTCCAATTATGGCCTGGTTTAGGGTTGACAAGTATAATGATTCATTCATGGCATATGAGAAGCAATAAAAAGTTGTTTTGCATTACAGCTTTAAAAATGTGGGCACTTTTTTCATTTAATTTGTCACTTAGCTTTTGCTAAGAGGACTTTTAAATTGCACTAAGAAGCAAATGGGGCTTTTAGTTTAAATGTAATCCCCATATTTAAACGATCTGTAATGGCACAGTGCTCGAGTGGGAACACTATTGTTTCACAGTGGGCCCTGATAGTGACAAGTGACATTTGTATTCAAGTCCTGTATTATCCATGTGGCTAAAGGGCTTCCAATTTCATTTCACAGCCAGAAGCCTGCAGAAAACACCAATTAACTTGCAGGTCCCATTTGCCAACAAAACAGTCTCTTCCCAGAGTCTGGCATCTGGTAGTGCCTTAATTCCAAAGCAGAGCCTCACAGCCGTCATGATCCCTGGGCTGGGGTACAAAGTCAATTTTCCCCCTTTTTTTTTACAGAAATCATTTCTGATGAGAACAAGCAACTTTTACTTAATTTTTCATGGATGAGTATTAATGACTTACTCATCTACTAAGATTACACAGTCCATTTTTTTCCTCTATACCACAAAGAAGGCTAACTGACCTTTCCTTCCAATCAGAAGTATCAGCTCAACAGGCACCAGCAGGTATTTACTGTGCATTCCCATTTCCATAAACCATTTTACCCATGCAATTTAATTAAAAGACAAACCAAGGGGTTTCAGATAATTAATCATCATGACATCCCGAACTCCTCAACCATAGTCACCACGAGTCAAGCACCTGAAGATCAGCATGTGAAATTTATGTACCAAGATACCATTTAAACAGCAACATGAAGAATTCCAACTCTACTTTAAACCCTGCAAAGTCAAATTCATGTATTACTGTGGTGAGTTGGGAAGTGATCACCAGTGCATCACTGAAATTGCATCTAAATTCTTCTAATTTGAGAAGTATCTGAGCAAGCCTTAGAGCTCTGACCTGTAACCTTTCCAACAGCATACCTCTGACATTCTGTAAGTAGTGTATAGCTCATCCCATTCCTTGATGTACAACAGGGGAATCTGCTGGGCAGTTATTATATTCTTACTGCCAATCTAGAGGCTTTAAAAAACAACTGCGTAGTTATGTGCAAGGCTTTTTTTGTTAACATGATGCTTCTGAATTGTAAATTGCGTAGGAAATTAGGACTTTGTACTAAAAAATTGCCAGATTCATACTTAGACCTAAAGTATTTTATTTGGGGGTCTTGAGTAGAGGTTTTGGGGTTTTATTTTTAGGGGGTTTTTCATTGTTATTTTAGGTGGCAGGAGTGGGGGTGTGGTTTCTGTTGTTGTTTTCAACAGCACCTTCAAACATTCAAACCCAAACTGACTTCTACTGAAATCAGCAATTTACCACGAATTTCAACAGGAACTCTGATCAAAGCTCAGTGTGTCCTTCCAGTACCCGTGCCAATACCCAATGCCAGGCAGGAAGCATCACTAAAATTCTAATGAAAGGCTCAAATGACCCAGTCAAGGAGCAAAGCTGGTTATTTAAGTATGCTTAAAAGTCTATGCGAAGATGGAACTGACGAAGTGGCCATATGCCTAGCAGTTGGCAGACAGCATACCAAGGCAAGCAAGAGAGCCTTTATTAAGCAGAGTCTATATTTACTTACTTTTTATGACCTAAAATTCTCCCTAACTACATTAAATTGCTACCTACCAGTGACATAAATGAGAGTATAGCTAAAAGTTTTTAAAAATACATACATATATGCCTCTCCCAGATTACTCTGAACAGGTAATACAAAATGTTAAATACACAGAGGCCTGTGTCTCACTCTCTCCACTGATATTTTGGTTCTCTGATATCCTAGAAGATAACAAACCAACATTATTTTGCAACATAATGATAGCATGACTCCTTTAAACTCAGTGTCTGAGTTACTTCTACTAGCACAGACCATATGTTGCCAGGGCCATACTGCTTTTCCCTCTGCAGTCTGCTATTTTAACTCGTCTCCCTTAAAATCTACTTGAACTTTTTGTACATTCACTTCTTTTTTTGAGATGCAAGTTTCACATGGAAAATCGATGTTTAATGTGAAAACAGTGAAACTCAAGCAAAGTAAAATCCTAGCAAAAACATTGCAGAAGCTTGTATCCTTCACATCAGGTAGAAGTGACTCTGGAGAGATTAACCCAATTAACAGCACTTTGGAGAGAACTTGATAAGCACCAGTGCAAAGAAACAAGGAATCCTATCAGTGGGGAGAAGAAATAGAGAGTTTAGAAACATAAACACCATCTGGAGATGGAAGAACCAAGTTAAGTTCTACCCTTTGCCTACTGCCCACCTGATGTGATTGAAATGTATTTGCAACTGAAACCATGGTACATGATGACTGTATTTTGATACTCTTAAGAGGAGTCAGAGCAGTTCAGGACTGAAACAATGCGGTCTGCCTGTGACTGCAAATACAGCAGCTCAGGTAGTGGTGAGGCTGCTTTTTGGGAGTGACATCTAGAATTCTGATTAAATAGAGGTAAATTAAATTCAATTAATCCAAAAGTATTTGTTATTTGATGCTGCAGGCAGATAGATTCCACCTCCTCTACCTTCAGACAGGTGCTGTCAAGAAAACGATGTTAATACAAAACTGATTAAACAAGAGGAGCCACTACAAAAATTTAACAAAACCTTTTTTGTTTATTGACAGCATGTGGCAAGACTGCTACAGGTAACAGATGGACAACACATTTCTACCTCTCCCACCACCTACCAGCTCAACCCACAAAAGCAATGAAGCATGAGACCCTCCAATTTTCATTATGGTGGGATACAATTCCGTTCCATGTATGTCCACCTAGGCACGTGTCTTGCTTGGCAAAAAACTTATTCCCACACAAGACGAAGGATCATACAAATGGCATACTGAAATGGCTGTTACACTTGTAGTTGTTTCTAGACTCTGACAGAGTTTTGTCTTCTATGGTAGTAAGGATTTTCACCACAGAAGTCTGTAATCTCAACTACATAGTTAGCAGTTTAGTAGCCCAGTGCTTCATTTAGAGTGAACATAATTTTTGCTATACAGGTTATATCCAATATTATCCCAACCGTTAGTACGTGATTCAATCATGGTTATCTTTGACCCCCAAGAGTGCAAAAGTTAAGTTTTGCATTTGACACTTCTTTTCTAAATGAAACATGTTACTCTTACTTGGATTTGATTTCATGTAGCTTGATTTTGGACCTTTAAATTACATTAAGGGCATTATGATACTCGCTCTCTTCTTTGCACTACTTACATAATGTCTCATGGGACATCATCTGTAAGCTTTTGCTTGTTATTAAAAGTTTATTTATATGTTTTCTGCCACATAAGTCAGGCACAGCCATATGGACCAGAGCACATCAAAA
Source organism: Oriolus oriolus (assembly GCA_013400235.1). NCBI lineage: Eukaryota > Metazoa > Chordata > Aves > Passeriformes > Corvidae > Oriolus > Oriolus oriolus. Next base: position 22,669 of record VXBT01009133.1, read on the forward strand.
CAGACTTCTTTAAGTCTAGACTTGAAATGTCTTTCCAGAATGAGAACACAGGTTTCTACTCCAAATTCCATGAATCACAAGGCAATTCCATTTAGGCCATGTGTGGTCTTCAGCTTGCTTTAGGAAAGCCTCCAAGACAGCTGCAAGTAAGGTTTGGAAAGCTAAGACAGACACATTAATCCCTTCACTCATACACTCAGTGAATTAATTTCAGAGAAATGAATTAGATTTACCACTATATTTTAAATAATTCAGGTTGCTTTTTATCTTCCACACACTTGCATATCTATTAGTTAGTAGTTAGTACAGTACCTTATACCTAGGAAAACAATGCTTGCGGTTACTTTACATCTTTCCTCTGACCTCTCCATCTTTAAATACTGTTGACATTCACATTCAAGTTGTATTCATTTTCTGTCCAGAGAACACCCTGTACCAATGCAGGCTGAGGCTGGGAGGGATTTAGAGCAGCCCTGCCCAGAAGGACTTGGGGTGCTGGTGGCTGAGAGGCTGGACATGACCCAGCCATGTAT
>VXBT01009133.1:23298-34671 GCA_013400235.1 Oriolus oriolus
GTGTCCTGGGCTGCATCCAAAGCAGCGCGGCCAGCAGGGCCTGGGAGGGGATTCTGCCCCTCTGCTCTGCTCTGGTGAGACCCCACCTGCAGGGCTGCATCCAGCTCTGGGGTCCCAGCACAGGAAGGACATGGACCCATCAGAGGAGGTCCAGAGAAGGGCCACAGAGATGACTAGAGGGATTTTCTATACAAGGAAAGGCTGAGAGAGTTTGGGTTACTCAGCCTGAAGAAGAGAAGGCTCTGGGGTCTCGAGACCTTCCAGTACCTAAAGGGGACCTACAAGAAGGCTGAAGAGAGACTGTTTACAAGGCGTGTAGTGATCTGACAAAGGGAAATGGCTTTACACTGAAAGGAGGAAGGTTTAGATTAGGTATTAGGAAAAAAATTTTTTACTGTGAGGGTGGTGAGGTACTGGAACCATCTGCTCATGGTTGCCCCATCTGCTCGTGGATGCCCCATCCTTGGAAGTGTTTCAAGGCCAAATTCAATGAAGCTCTGAGCAACCCGGCCCAGTGAAAATTGTCCCTGCCCATGGCACGGGAGTTGGAACTAGATGATCTCTAAGGTCCTTTCCAACCCAAACCATTTTATGATTCTATCATGAAATTTTTAGATTTTGAAAATTTCTGAAGTAGTAGTTCAAAACTGTATTAATGAATTCCTGAATACTTCATAGCAAGTGCCCTCAGACCTCAGCAGTTCAAATATTCCTTTCCCATTTCAGCCTGTGTTATTCTCTTAATTGTACAACTAAGTCATGTATGAGGTAACCTTTCCTGTAAAGCAATGTTAATTGTTAGGCCTCTGTTATTTCATCTCCTTTCTTGCTCAGTAATTGACTTCAGTAATTGTGAATCAGTTTCTTCTTTAACCTTTCCAGCTTAGCACGAGAGGCTTATGCATTTCGCCTCAGTTTTGTAGCTACATTTCCACTTTTTGCTTTATTCTTTTTAGATCCTCTAATACTTACAAACTATTGGAATTGTACTTCCTTCATACCATGTTCCCTCTCCTTCAACTGCAACTGTCTCATGCTGTAGATCAGAAATTCGATTTCACTCAAACTTAACTGAACAAAGAAAACTGCAGAAAACTCTAATCTGCTTTGCCTAGAACCACAATGAAAGTTTTTCTCAACTCCAAATATGTAATTGTTTCTTTATTATACACATGAACACCTAAATGAGTCTGTGAATTTACCCAGTTCATCCCAGAGCTGCCTATACTTGTCAGTCATTGTAGTTCCTTGTTGTCTCCAAAGCGACAGACGAGGGTCAGCCATGAACTGTTCTGTTATCAACGTCAACATGCGAGCTCCATTTGAATCTCTCATCTTTAGCATCTCTCGCACCTAGGAAACGAGTCTTTTAATACAAACTTGAAAAAAGCAAAGAAATTGCAGTACAGACAATATGCTGCAGTGTTAAATATTCCACTTCTGTTAAGCCAGAAACGCAATTTATATGTGTGATGAGAAATTTTAAAGTAGAAAAAACAGTCTGCCTTCCCAATTTTTAACAAAATTTTGGTTTCAGTATCCAATTGCAATTCTTCAGAGAATTTTTCCACAAGCAATCCACAGGTGTATTATACAAACTGCTGTAAGGTTTTCCAACATTTTGGGGGTGGGAAGGAAGAAGAGAACAGCAAAGCTGTAGATGCTTGAAATGTTACTTCATATCCTTACACTGATCAAGACACATAAGATTGTAGTCCACTGCTGTACAACTCATTATCAAGTTGCCATTGTGTTCCCAAGGCTTTGTGTTACTTTAGAACAGTAGAATCTAGAACTTTGAGTAAGATGCAAACAAGTACAGACTGGCTTGGAGAACAGGAGAGAGAAAAAAGGTTCAGAGTACTCAACACACCTTTGCAAAAAGCAAATTGAGCTGCTTCCCTGATCCATGGTATCCACCCTGGGAGAGAAAGAGTTTAACCTGTTCTTGGACCTGTTCCTCATCCAAATGCCAGCAGTTTTCATCATCTATGCTAGCGCCTGCTGTTGGGTCAGGAGCACCTGCAAACAGCAAGAAAAGAAATCATTATGTTCTATATGAAGAAGAGAGGTTCTTGAGTCCAGGGGAGAGGACTACTGCAGAGGTTTTTGGATTTGTGTCTTCTCCTGTTTTGGATGCCTTGTTTTTAATCTAAACAGTCTTTAAAATAGACTTAAATTTCTGCTCAGTAGTCTTAAGCACTTAGAAATTATAGCCTATGAAAGGGTATTTAAATACATAATATTCTCTTCTCTAACAAAACTTTACAATAAAGGTGAGGGGGTTTTTCTTCCCATCTCAGCAGCTACACTAGAATAATTTTACATGGAAAATTAAGACTTTGAATAATATTCTACAACTGTGATGTTAAAACCACTCTCCCCAAAACACCTGTGTAATTCCTGTACCTTCTGCAATCTTGCTCAGGTTTAAGTGACTGCTAGTGAGCGCTGCTATTGATGAACATGAGGAGAATCATCACCTTGGTGCCTCTGAGCTGTGATGGCTCTGCAAAGCTAAACAAAGAGTAAAAAAAATCCCCAAACAAATCCAAAGTCTTAAAGCACTAAAGGCATTTCCATCATAAGTAAGAGCTATAGATATTTAAGACCATGCTGCTTTCAAATGAAGCATTTTTACATAGGCAATGTCATCTGCACAGAGTCAGTTTAGAGCAACTCTACTTGAATTAGCCTAGTGTCAACTGAAATTACCAGCTTTACATCCGGCAGTGCTTTGGCCACAGACTGCCATAACTCAGGTTTTGCAGATCAGACCAGTGACTTTCCCTCTCTTAAAGGACAACAGAATTAACTAAAACAAGTTCTTGCACCATCGAGTGAACTAGATGCACTGCACCTCCGCTGGACATTTTCTGAAAGGTATTCAAACTGAAAAGGCTGAAAAGTACTTATCTAGAGACTCAGCTTAAGGTAGTGCATCACCACACCAGGTGATGTTATTTTAAGCATGGCTGAGACTCAAGTTGACTTAACATTTTTATTCTGGACTTATCACAACTGCATAATCTCCATCTCTGTTGTGTTTTGCGAAAGTGAGTATGTTAGAAATTGAATCACATTATACAATCTCTCTCTTTGAAATCTGTGTCCATGTTACCTCTGTAAAAAAAAATACTGCCAGGGAAGGAAAATTACATAAATTTCTAAAAAGCTGGGGTTTTTTATAGAAATCCTGAAAACTTGAAAAACCAAAATAGTTGCAACTCTACAGATGTATAAGAAAAAAACCCATTGATTCTATTGATTCAAGCTGTTGTTTCACATTTGCAGCCCTGCCATGGAGGTGAAGCTTTCAAGTGGTCACAGAAAACGCTGAACAACTTATTCAATGAAAATACAAACAAAAGATTTAGAGGGTCAGAGGGATGTCTCATCTACAAATTGCTGAGACAGTAAACAAAAAGATGTTCCAGCTCCACAACTTCCTAAACTGCCTCCAATTTCCGAGCTTACAGCTGGGAACACTGCACTGCTGTTTATATATACACATATGTATTTAATTCATAAGAAATTGTGTCTTTGCAGGTGTCAATGAACTCTCCTGCCTTCCACAGGAACTACAACAGTGTCTCAGAAGACAGGAATAAAGCCCAAGACAGCATAAAAACCAAGGAATGAAAAACCTGCCCTTCTGCAAATGCTTCCATCTTCAATGTATTAGTTTAAAAGGGCTTTCAAATCTGTCATCTACATGAAACACATACTGATAAGTCTTTGGTTGCAAAGAGCAAGATAAAAAGGAAAATCAAGCCACACAAGAATAAGCAGTGCAGCTGTTGCACAGACCCAGGTTTGCAGTATCACCTTGCAAATAGTTTAAATATTTCATTGCTCTAAAACACAAAGAGGGTGAAGAGGAACTATATAAAAGCAACAGTATACAAAATACACTTATATTTGTTCCTTACTTCAATGGAGATTTATCTTTAAATAATCTTGGTATGGTTACTTTCAAACTGAATTAAAAATAGCTCCATATTCCTCAGCTAAGCTTCCCTATTTAGACAGTGAAAAAAAACATTCTTTCTGCAACTGTTTACATTTTATCAAAAGCTCACCTGTCATTTTGTGTTACAAGGTTAGAAAAGCAATACAGCTACCACAGATTCTTTAACAACAGGGCTTCTTCACAAAAACAAGTGTGCCTGCTACCCAGGGCCACCAGCGCTGCCCCCATCAAAGCAACTTCTGCCAGTATGATCCCATATACATCTTACCCAGGAGCTCAGTATCACTATACTCACACTAGTGCTACTTGCAAGCTGTTAGGCCAGAAGACTGAAAAAGCTGAAGATGCCAAGCCAAGGGTCTGAGCTCTACAATGCTCTTCCAGCACAGTATACAGATACATCGACTCTGAATGTTTTTTTTCTTTCAAGATCTTATACAGGCTACATTCAGTACAATTAAATTTTTTAATTTTAAAGAAATTTCAGTGTACATGTAACCAGCACCAGCTACAGTTGCAATTCACTCATCTTTCAACCCTGCCGGCACTCTTCAGCAATAGCCATGGACTAACAAGGCACAGGGACACTGTGTCTCATCAGACACAAGACCAGCCACCTTCCCACCAAGGCAGCAGCCAGGCATTCTAGTGATGCTGCTGGAGAAGCCTCAAATTCTGCTGCCCACCATTCTTGTTTTGGGCTCAAGACATCAAATGATGCCATGTCTCTCAACTAGGCACTTTTCAAGTTCACTAGGCTCACCTATAGTCAGGTGATTGATCTAACCTGTTTCCTCTCCCACTCAAACAGATCACAAATGGAATTTCTACACTGCCGCTTCTCTTCTGAAAACACAGGACTGGGTGAACAGGTAAGGAACTATCTGAACAAGCAAGAGGAGGAAGATGCTGTGGGGGATGAGAGAAGCCCTAGCAGAAACTGTCAGGATGGCTCAGGCTCAACACTGAACATGAAGAGCCAAAGGTTAAATCCAAAGGCAGTAGCTTCGCTCAGGATGCAGCACAGCCCTGAACAGGCACTGCAAGGCTTTGGCAGAGGGACAGTTTGGCTGCAGAGAGGAACATGGGCAGCCCTGAATTTAAACCCTGCAGGGCAGTTTGGTACCAAGGCTAAGTCCTGTTTTCTGCCTCTAACCTCCGGATAAGTGTTACTTATGTGCTTTAGAGAGATGTCATGAGGATAAATGAATTCACATTTGAACTATGAAAGTGAAAAGTACTGTATAATTATACTAATATTAAAACCTGTAATTAAACTGTGTCAGTTCATAGACACTAAACTAACATATTAATCTCCTTCTCTCCAACCTCTGGCTTTGTAAACTTCTGTCATGACTGGTCTTTGAAATAGGCTTTAAACCATGTACATACAGTTAAATACAATAAATAAAGCATTTATAACCAGTATACAGATACAGCCATATATACTTTCTCATGCTCTTTTATTATAATTACTAAATTGCAATCTTAGCAAACAAAGCAGGAAAATGGTGTACAAGTGTTTGTGACACTGAACACCCAAATAACATTTGAAAACAGGGTAGTAGCCTTTTATATTTAAGGTCACAGCTGGCTGCATGTTAAATATAATCAACTCCCAAGTTCTAAGAAGCAGAAGCATTTAAAAAAATAAACACTGTTCATTTACACAGCAATTCAAAAGCAACTGCTTTCACAATGAGCAACCACATTCAAGAACTGGTGCTGTATATGGAGAACTTAACCTCACAAAATAGAAATAAGCAAGGAGCACTGACTAAAAATGGACTAAGAAGTTCTTGTAATGCCAACTACTCAGGTGCAGATCAACAGGGAGATTTGGATAAAACAAGGCAAACTGCTTCCCTGATCCTTATTTCTGAAATATCACAAAAGCTGACTTCAAATAAAACCATTCCAAGTTATTTACTTGTAGCCATCTACACTGATTTTTTTTTAACTTTTCAATAAAAATGTCATTAATTTAATGACATATACAAATGAACTGCAGATCAGTTACGTGCTATTAAATGTCATCCCACAGCAGCAGTAAGGAGAAGATACGGACAAATTATTACAAATAAAAAGCAAGACTGAGTACTACGTGAAGAACAAATGAAAGAAACCCAGCTAGAAACCAATATTGCTGTATGCTGATTCACAACAGAATAGTGATTGATTTTATAAACCTAGTACTCTCAGAATGATTCTAAAATTAAATATAATTAAAACGAAAGATCATTAAAATAATGGTTCAAAAATATTATTATGCCTTTGATTCCCCAAATGATTCCAAGTTTAGACATAAGTCACTTAACTTCAGGACTCCTGGGCAAACTGTAACACCTGTTCAGCAGCTCACAGCATCAAAGGAAAACAGCAACTGCTATGAAGCTGCCAGTGATAACAACACAAAATGTGAAGACAGGACAGGGTACACTCAACTGCTGAAGAAAAAGTTAATAAAATCCCAACAAGGTTTTTAACTTCAAAAAATTCTGTGTTCCTTCTGTACCTACGGCAAAATGCGTTAAATTATCTACTGACAATATCTAACCTCTCCTGCTAAAATCCACATCTCAGAAACACCATAAGTTTCAAACATTAAGTTTCAAAATTTATTCGTGCATGGCAGATACAAGAACTTTATCAGTATAGATAAGTATGCTTGCTTTTAATTAATTTTTATCTTCCACGTCTTTTAACAAAATCTCACTATATTTATGTTTTGTGTATCTGAAAAAATCTTTCCTAAAAATATGAGTTTCATAAATTGTTTTTTCATGTTACATTGCAGCTACCAGTCTTTTCCTTTTTTTTTTTTTTTTTTCCATTTTGATTCTTATTTACTTTAACTTGGATTTCTTAAATTTCCCTAGTTTCGGCTACTTTTACTTTTACTTCCTTCCCGAATCTGGCTCACTGAACAATTCTCATACTAAGCACTGAAGCACTTCACTTTCATTCTTCTTGAAAGGAAATTCACCTGCCATCTCCTTCATTCTTCTTTTGCAACTAGACCCTCCATCAATTTTGCAGTTCAGGCAGAGCCACGTGAAAGAATCCATGATTTTAAAAATAATTTATCTTCTTTAACATTACACATTCCCCTTACTAGCAGATCAGCAATACACTGTATTCAGGTGTATAGCCCTACCCTACCCTGCAATTTTCCACTAAAACCCCCGTCATTTAAGTTAAATACATTAAGTACATCTAAACACATATTAACATGTACCTTCAGGTCGCCCTTTTGAACTTAATAGTTATGGGAACAGTATTAGATATTCTGAAATTTTCTTTGAAAGCTTTTTTTTATAGATATTTCCTTCTTGAATCCCTCCTCCAGCACTGCTAATACACTTTACAAATTAATGTTTATTGAGGATGTATCCACATTCGCCTGGACAAATGCAGAAAAAAGTAGAGAAACAAGGTGCCTCTCCTTCTCAGAAGATGAATGTACTTCAGCTGCTTTCTCCCAGATCCTCCCTCTTAAAACTGAGTTCATCTGTATGTGGGTCTGCACTGGCAAGTGACTTTTACTGCAAGCTGGAGAATCAGAGAATGGCAGAAAGTATAGAGAAATTAATAAAGTTCTTCCAAGAGCAGAGATAGCAACAGCAGCAGTAAACAATCAGGAAAAGAAACAGTACAGCTGAAAAGTTAAAACGGTTTGCCAGGCTGTCCTTATACAAAACCAGCAGACCCTTTTTCACTATGCACATAATAATAAAAAAAAATGTTAATATGAGATTAATATGAAAACAGACCTTCCCTCTCTCCCTCCACCCATCCTGCAATTACTTTGCTATTTCTACGTAAATTCTCATGAACACAGTTTGGCCTTCCAAACAATTTATTCAAGTGAAAGATCTGCCTATGAAAAGGCAGAGCTAACATGACAAATACAGCTGACAACCTGTTGTCATCCTGACTGGTCTCTTCCTAGACTACACACCTGATGGTTTTCTCTGTACAACGGTACAAAAATTAATAGAGAGGAAAAAAGCCTCAGCTAAGCACAATCCAAAGCTACATCCAGCTTCTTGTGAGAGGATAGCCAAATGAAAATCCGATTTGAAGCCAACAGTCCTGTAGTACAAACGCCAGGGAGGGTATCAGTATTAATACCTGCAGTTGTCGTCAGTACAGATTACACACCACAAAACTCCAGTTTCAAAATCATCAGGAACATGAACAACTGTAGCAGTGTCACACGAGAAAATCAAAACACAACAAATCTCAAAAATAAGAGGTGCTTCTGTGCTCTAAAAATATGCAGAGCACTCTTGTAATCACCACCACATGAAAATAGCATGGCAAATACAGAAAAGGATTCCCAATAAATCACTTGTCTCTCCTGAAGAAGTTAGTGACTAACCAACACATTCCTGTGCTTCTAACAACATCCTCTGATTTCTTCCTGCAGTGAGGCTCAGTCATGAAGCAAGAAAAGATACTGCATCATTTGTGTCCCCCAAGAAACTCAAAGGAATTGGTTATTATAAACCTGTGTCAATATAAGTCACTTCACTAATTCTCCCAGTAACCTCCTGAAAGGTGGCAAAAGACAGTTATTAAATGCTGCATAACCCAGAGTTTTGAGCAAAAGAACAATTATCCAATAAGCCTTTTGTTAAGGGAAGGCACTGAAGTCATTCCATCTAATAACCTCTCTTATGAGCCAGTTCATAAGGAAGACAACAAGATAACTGGTCAAAGCTCTTCCAATCCCACACCATTCAAACATACAAATAAATACTATTCAAGAGCTGACTTTTTTGCGTATCATTGAAAATATATGAACATTAGAAGATGACCACAGAGGAAAAAAAAAAGAAGAACTGAAGTCTTATACAGAACAACACTGAAACCAAACCACCTCTAGGCAACAGTGAAAATAATTTCCTCATCCAACTCCAGAAGCAGAATTTCTCTTAATCAAAGCTGTCTCAGGTATTTCTGTGCCAGGTCTCCTCTACTTTCAATAAGCAAATTTTTGCAAGTTTTTGCAAGCTTTTCTTCTCACTTACCTGTGCCTTCAAGTAGAATTTAATATAATTTCTCTTCAAACACCAGTTCTATGAGGTCAAACTGTTCAAAGCAAGACAGGTCTAGTAGACAGTTTTGCACTACAAACTCAACATCTGTAGCACAGCAGATATGATAGAGTAAAGGGTGATCTTACATTCATCACCCTATGATGTTAGAATGAGAAACATTTCTTTTGGTTATTTTTCATAGGGTTTATTTTTTTAACTTTATTATTTTTAATCTAAGGAATTGTATTAAAGATCAAAAGAACAGAATGAAGGTATGAATCCCAGAAGAACACTTCCTTGCTATGTAAGCAGAACTCACTTTTTCCTTAAAATAACTGTGTAACTTTTTAGTATTGTGAACACAAAAAGAAATTCAGACCATGGTTTTATGTGAGTCTGAGAGGAAAAGCAGGAAACTATATAAGGTCTTCTATAACCCAGCTTCCTTTGGTAATAGCAGTTCATTTTCTTATTCTGCCTGCATTTTCTACTTTGGCTTTTGGCATTTTAGTAGAAAATAGTGACAGTCAATAAAGACATACTGCAATCTCACTTACTAGGAAGACAGCAACATATGTAAGAAACATTTCAGTTTTATGAATAATTTTAAACTAACCTACCCAAATTCACCGCGAAACATCGTAACTGATCATCAATTTAGAATAGGAAATAAAAAACTTTTTGCTATTTTCAGTGATACAAATCTCAAATCATTCTCCAAAAATACTTTATACAATAATGACCAATGAGACATTCTGATAGTAAGAAAATAGCTGACAAAGACTAACATGCCTATGATTACTTTAATTACAGACTTCACATTTATCAAGTCTGTAACAACTTGTAATTTCTCTTACATTAGCCATAGTATAGTTAATACAGACATTTGTATCACCTGTCCTTTGTGTCCCACCCCTGCCTTCCCCTTTTCTAATCACCCTTGACTGTTTGAATCTTCTGTGCCTCTCTCTTACCCTAAATCTTCCTTACCAATTAGCTCATTAATGTTCAGGTTGTTAACAACTCTCATATGATACACGCCTTCAGCTCACAGCATCTGAGCACCTTCCTCTACTGCTTAATGTCCTGCCTCTCCTTTTGTTTCACTCCCTTTCCACTGTCACCATTACATTCAACAACTACAGCAATTGCCTTGCCACCGGCTACATCCCCATAGCCCCCAAAGCCAAAAAAGACCACTGCTCCTGAAATTCACTTTCTTGCAGGATCATGTCTCTGTGCCTGTCAGGGTCACATCAGCATGAGGAAGGAGTTTAAGCTGCAGAGAAGTCCTGTTATTGAAAAGGTTTTTCCTGCCTGCACTCCAACACACACAGGGTTTTCTTTATCTTAAATATTAAGCACCTTGGTTCTGTTTGTATTGCAAGTTCTTTGAATAATGATAATGTCTCAAATATTTAATACAAGACCTGCTCCTGTCAATGAAAAAAAAAAAAAAAGAAAAGAAGATATTTTTAGATATTAGGTAACTTATTCTTCCCCCCTAAGTTGCCCTTATACTTACAGCTCTGGTGACCTGAGAGGACATTTCTATCAGGTGACTCTACAGGAACACAAGACTCTAATAAAACTAGCTGGGTCACCTCAAACCCACAACTACCTGCTCTCAGTTCAGCAGGGTCCATAAAAATGCCATGTCAGAAGCCTCAAGTCAGACCCAGCACCCTTTAACAAATTCAAGTTGTTCACAGCAAAAAACAGCCACTAAAATCAAGTGCAGCTGAGAAAGCAGGAAAGCTCAAGATCTTTGCTATGCTGTAACCGCTGCAGCACTAACATGAAAAAAGAATTGAAATACAGTTTTTATGTTTCTCCTGACTTCATATAGAAACCAAATCCCAAAGGTTAACAGAAGTGTATTCAATGAATGAAAAAACGGTAATGCTTTGCCATTAAAACAAAATTCCACAATCAAAATATCAGAAAACTAGTACAAAGAACAAAATAACAAGAAAACACCACTGGTAAGCTGGCAAAAGAGTTCCTTTAAGCAATATGGCTATACAAAGAACACCACTACTCAGTTTTCACTAGCTGGAAAATACAAGCTTGAAGCAGAGCAGGTCACTTATTAACAGTGTTGGAGACATCAAGCTCATTGCTTATGAATTCTTTTCCCTATTCCAAAGAGTACCATTTTCTAAACATCTGAAAACAAAGGTTCAGTAGCAGAATCCCCTTTAGTAGACACCATTGTATCACAAAATAATTCAGCTCGGAAGTCAACTAAGCAGGTCACACTCCTGAATGCACAAAAAAAGCTCAAAATCTATGAGGAAATGAAGCAAAAGGAAGAACAAGTATCAAACTCACCATGGACTTGATTGATTTCTG
>VXBT01009151.1:0-12511 GCA_013400235.1 Oriolus oriolus
TTCATTTCTTGAGTAATTTTTTGTGAGCCCAAGTCCGGGGCTGGGGACTCCTCCAAGGGGGAGTGCATGAATTATGTTGGCCTTTAAACTGGTATCAGTGCACAGCTTTCTTACAAGCATGTTTTATCCTGTGAAAGAAAGAAGGATTAGAAGCTTCCCGTTGAAAAGGAAAATGTCTGTAATAGGACTAAGAGTATCAAAAATTACCAAAGCTGTCCAATCCCATCATAATGAAGCAGAGCAAGAAAAATTTCCAGTTTACAATAGTGTTTCGTTTGATCTGTAGATTTCTAATTTCTTTGTCCAAAACATGCCATTGGCGTAGAAACAGACCAATATTTTAGAAAAATATTTTTCCTGATCTATAGCTCTCATATCCTATTAGGTAACACTTAGGCTACGACTGCTTCCCTTTCCTTCTTTTCACGGAGTTTCACATTTGGTTTAATATCCACACAAATTTCAGGTGAATTAGCAAGTAAGCATTGGAATCAGGAAGCTTGACCATACTTGCCTTTATCTTGCTACTTTTTATTTTTTGTTACTTATTTAATCTACTCTGATCTTAAACTTATAAATGATTCTTGACAGCAGGAAGTGCATCCTATATGGCTGGCTGATAATCCCCAAGTAGAACATGATCTCTGAGGTTCCCTATGCTACTTGCTTAAATCAGCAAGAGAAGGCTCCCAACCTCTTCCCAGGCTACTGCTAAAGCTCACACCCAAAGATCTGGATCATAGTTCCAGTGGCTCTTGTGTTCCTAAGTCCTTGATGGCAGGTACCTAGTGAACATACCTTACCCAAGTCCCTCTCATTCTCCTAACAGCCTCTCTGACACCCCTTCTAGGGGCTCCCATGAAGCCCAGAACTCCAGCGTGTGTGCCCTGCTCATGGGGCACACTGATGTCAAATTAAGGCAAATGGTGTTTCTGACGCATGATTCAGAGGTCATCCAGCAGACAGTCTCAGAGCAGCCCTTCAGGCCTTTCCATGAGAACTGTGAAGGACGAACAGACCCCTCTGAATTACAGTTGAAACTGGAACACCTCTGATGACCCTCCTTTCTTTCTTTCTATAGGAGGACAAATCCCTGTCTGAAACATAAATAACTCCTTCTGCTCAGTGCTGCCAAACATTCTACAGACCCATTGAAAAGCTTTTTACAGGATCCTTCAAAGAATACACTCAAGGGTATATATCCATTGCTGCAAACAAGTTTCTCATTTCATGCAGTGATGCTGCAGTAGAAAGCTGGTGGCTCCAGGGGCGCAGGAAGGGGGAGGGCTGGTGACTGAAGGGCAGCTGTGTTAGGTATTATCAATGGACAAGCAATGGCAGCTTGTATTTCTAGAACTCCATGTTTCTAGGTCAAGTATTTCAGTCAGCTGTATCATTACAGGACTCACATAAAGGAAATACATTTGTCCAGGCTGGTGCAAGATCCTGGGAAAAAGAAACCTGGCAAGACCGTGGGCTGTCAGAGATAAAGCTTCCCATGAGCATAAAACAGGAAGTTTCTGAGCTTAGTCCTTTTACATCTCAGTCATGGATTTGATCCCTGTATGAGCCATTCCCTTATGAGTTGGACTTGATGATCCTTGGGGATCCCTTCCAACTCAGAATATTCTGTGGTTCTGTGATCTCAGAGAGCTTTGTGGTAGAGGCACTATTACTACCCTCTTCCCAAGTGTCTCCTGCCAGTGAGGTGTTTCTAGACAGGCACACCTAGGACTAGGAATATCAGCTCTTCGGTTGCTGGGGGGCCAGGAGAGTGTTTGGTGAAGGGCTGTGCATCTTCTAGTTTTTGCATTTGTAATCGATATTCAGAGACAGGCTGCTGGCTTACAATGTTCCTGTGCAGGAGTCTTCAAAGTGGGGTGCACGCAGCCCTGAGGGTGTGCAAGATGATGCACTGAGGTGTGAGGTGGAAGCATTAGAACTTTAGTGTCATATGTATATAATTATCAGCTACTAAATGTACATCTACTGGGTGTATGTGTTTAAAAATAATTTACTGATAGGGGTGTACAATGAAACATTTTTGGAGAACACTGTTCTAGTACTGTCAGAAAATATTTCACATGGGGTTTCGTACATTTTGCTATAACATCCTGTGTCCAACAGCATCCAATTCTGCAGAGCCTTCATGTACTCTCCGATTTCTTCACTATCCTGCAGTGGTTCTGGATTTTGCTAATTTTTGGGGGGTAAAGAACGAAAGTTATGACTTCTTTCAGAGTGCCTGAGCTCAGGAACTGGGAAGAGATTCTGGTTGACTGTGGCCAGAGGCACTGAGGGAATAAATAGTAAGAAAAGAGCATGGTACTAGGGAGAAGGGTAGGAAAATCCTAAGAATAGGGGTCCCACATGGAGCCAGATGTGGTTATAAAGCTTCAGCCTCTGAGGTGGGAAACAGACTGCATCCCTGTAATCTTCAGCAAATGGCTGGACCAGAAAGAAAGGGCCTTGATAGGACATAGCAGATGGGAGAGATCAGATTTGAAAGGATTTATTTAATCCATCTCATCCAGCAAATGATCTGCAAGAGGGCAGCCTGAAGAGCCTTCCCTGGAGGGTCTGTGTACCCCAAACCTATAGAAACTTGGCCACTACTGGGAAATTTTAACATATCCAAACCTAGAAGCTGACTCTTTGCTATAAGAATATGGGATGGAGAGTTAGGGAAACAAAAAGGAAGACAAAGAAAGACTGGGAAAAGTGTAAAGGTGGTTATGTGGAAAGTTAGATGATCTGAAAAACTTGGGAAGTTTAGAGGTGGCAGCCAGTAAGGCTGGCACAGTGAAATAGAATGGATGAGGAAGAGGAACTTTCACTAAACAAGCAGACAAGCTGCTTCCATTAAAAATAGAATTAGACTGGACTGGTTGGGGATGAGAGTTGTGAAAGCAGCGGCATGGGTCTGAATGGGCAAGGGGTGACAAGCCTGAGGAGGAAGGGTTTCTCTTAAGAATTGTCTGCAAAGATTTGGCCCTGGAGAAACTTCCTGTACTAGTGTAGACTACTGAAAGAAATTGGCCTGAGATGCCTTAAATCCCCTAAGACTAAAGAGCCATCTGATGCTCACAGTCACCACTGACTTGGATACAGTCCTAGTCCACACCTTATGCACTAAGCCTACATGTAGGTCTGAAAATGGGTTGTCAGTGCCTTCCTCACATTGGAACAGGCCTTTCTCTCTATCATTTGGGACAAGGAAGCCCACCTTTGCCTGATGATCTGTTTCATTACATTAGTTTCCAAATCCAGCACAAACCTCTGCTAAGCCAGTACTTACTGTTCCCAGTTTATGTTGAAAACTCTTCAGTAGGAATCTTTTCGTTATTCCTTTAGTTCTCTTCCATGTGGGCAGTATACCTCAGCCCTTTCCTCATTGTCGTAACTCTTCTACGGTCTCTTTCACCCTTAGGGAGGAGGTATCACAGTTTTCACCAAGGCTCACTGTTAGGCTGGGCTGACAGAGGGGAGGCTGCAACAGCTCCAGGCCCCCTGGCCCAGCTGGTAGTGATGCCTGAGATGCCCACCTAAAAAACAGAGACTGGACAGGAATAAGGGAATAAAGGGCCTTCAAAGCTACACGCTGGGCAGGCCAAAGGCAACATCCAAGATGGACCCCAGGTCACAGGTTCTTCACACTTTTATAAGTTTGGTTCATTTGCATATCAGGGTTAATTGTCCAATTATAACCTCAGTTCATGATGTAATTACCCTAAGTTTGCTCTCCTCTCAGAGGCTTTTAGTTTACACATTTTGGGGCCTGGTGTCCTTGATGTGGAAACCTGGAGAGGTTTGTTATGTCTAACCAGCATGAGAGAACAGCAGCTAGCAGGCCACAAGAAACTTCAGAGCTACACACTAGGCAGTACAGGATTTGAAAAACATAAAATTAAAACCTAAGGCATCATTCCCCTCCTTTAGAGGCTTGACAAGGCTCTACCTTGTTGAGACTCTATTCTAAATATTCTAAGAATGAGAATGTCTCCCCAGTTGACATACAGATAAATACCAAGCATACATACATGTATACACAGCTGAACACATGGATCAACACAGATGCACCCACAGAAACAGCACCAATGGCCTCACATTTTGTCCCTCTTTGGCTGGGGTCCATAGTGGGAAATAAGGGTTCTAGACAAGGGTTCAATAGTGGGAAGTATATGTATACACATGTACAGTGTGCAAGCTTTCCACAGGTTTCCATGCTTAGACACTGAGTCCTGTGGCTGTCACTGGATCCCAGTCAGCACATGTGCCGGCTCTTGGACCTCTGAGCTCCCCAGGCCCTGCAGCCCCACTTCAATTGCTGTTGTGTCCACGCACACACCTCTCACACAGCTCCCTCTCCAGTAAATGCGTGGGACTCCCCTGCTCCCTCTGGTTGCCACCTCTCACTGTTCTTGCCATTAGAGACACACACCTGGAGCCCAGGTCGCCTCACTTACTTGGCAGATAATCCGCCTTCACGTTCACCAGTGATCACACACTCACACACCCTCCCTCGCCCAGCTGCCAGCATGGCAAACACATGGCCTCTCTTGCCTGGGCCCTACTCCAGTGTCTGCTCCTTAAGTTCACCCACTTTGATCTCTCCAGCTGCTGGTGCCTGTGGGCTGGCTCCAGTTCCTAGCCTTTAGATGTCCAGACACAAAACACGTGCACCCAGAACAGACAGTTCCTCACTCAGGTAAATGCTTAGAAATGGAACTAGTAAGACATGGATACACTGAGCTAAGCCAGTACAAAGCATAGCCAGACAAGCATACTCATCAGCATCCTGTTTATCTGTGAGTGGCCCCTTTTATAACTGCATTCCTCCACTTTTCTGCATCTGTTCTTCCCCAAATACAGTAGTTCAGGGTCTTACTTGGGAAGCTTGACCATACCTGCCTTTATCTTGGTACTTTATTGTTTTCCCTTTTCTCATCTTTAATCCTAAAAGAAAATAGACTGAAAGAATTAGACATTCTGAACTGAAAAATGAAAGGGTTGTCAATTTAGCTACTCTTCAAAAGGCAGTAACACATTAAGCAATTCTCAAGAGACACACTAGAGGTCCTGAGCTACATCTTCCAGATACGTCCTTCCTTTGGAGAGTCTGCAATCATATTTTGTTTCCTGAGACAGAAAAGTTACTCTGAATAAAAGTCTTCATCCTGGAATGAGTAATAAATTCTAACATATGTGATTAGAGGAGAAGGCGTAGCCCAAATGCACTGAAATGACTTTGCCTTGTCTCAGAGTTCTTACACAGCATAATCTTAGTATTAATTCCCACAATCTCCACAATCTGTTTCATTTCCCATCAAATCCCCGAAACAGTATCTCCCTCTAGGACTTAATGTCTGATTACTACTGGAAAAAAAGGGCTTTTAATAGGTTTGGCATGACAGACAATAATCAAACTAAAAATCTTGTACTGTCTCCATGCAAAAGACATGCATTTTGGGACACTGATCAAAGCAGCAGTGTCCTATGGAACTGTGTCAGCAGGGTTCATGGAAGTGTCTAAAGGTGTCCCATCCTAGCAGTAAGGTGAAAAGGCAAAATGTCAGTAAAATCAAATGAAGAACAAGTAAAATCAAAATAAACCTTCCATAAAAAGAAGAAAAGGTTGTGAGGATTAAAAGCTAAAAACATGCATCAAAGGATAATTGGTACTGAAACATAAAAGAATATGGACAGATATTACATTTGTTCAAATTTATTTTCTAACTGATGTATTGACTTTGAAAAAAAATTCAAAGAAAAATGTAAAAATTATGGAAGGTAATTAAAAAACCAAAAAGGTCTATATCACCTGCAGTTCCTTGACAAGTCACTGAAACTGTAATATCTCCAGCACAGGGTTCAACCTCACTTCAGCACAGGTAAGGAATAATTTCTCCTGAGAAAACCCACAGTGGCAAGAAATGGCCAAAACCCTATTTCTTAGATGCAAAGTGTCCACAACACTGGAGATCATACAAAATTTTTATACATCATATAAAATGCATTTTTCTTCCTTACTGAGAAGAAGCTATAGCTTCTCAGGTAATTTCTGTTAACTCCCTTATAAAGAAGGATTTAAAAAGTGACACAGGGAACTTTCATGACCAAGGTTTTGAGATTCTCACTGCTCTGAATCCTGGAGGATTCAGGAACTCAGCCTTAGGCCCAAAGCAAGTACAATACTGCCAGGCTCACAGACAGAATATGCCTTTTATATAAATATCTAGAGGCCAAGGGAAGATATAAATCTCTCTAGATCATCAGGTAAATATGGGAGAGGGGATAACAACAAAACGTGAAGAAAAAGAGAAAACCTCAGAAGTATCCCTCATTGTTTGGAAGATGCAATATCAGGATTACCGAATGTCATTGGAATTAAATGTGTGAGTTTCATTAAAAGAACTACAGAGAAAAGAAGGAGTTGCAATGATAGAAGGAAGCTTTTTGAATCCTACTCAGGAAAGAATGGAGAGCTATATATACAGAACTGTATAGAATAGAATAGAATAGAATAGAATAGAATAGAATAGAATACATTCTATGTATAGAATAGGCTACACTAGGATGTATCTGGCAGGCTAGAAACAGAGTGTTCATGAGGTTTATGTTGAACTACAGTTTTTGCTTTCAGAAAAAATGGCTGGCAGAGATGTCTTGTTTTTTGTAAAAGTGAGTTAGAGCTCCCAGGAAGAATAAATGGCTGGGAATATGCACCCATGGCTGGAAAACTGAAGAAATTAAGATATGATTAAACACAATTTTTGTGCCTTTGCTATCTTGATCTATCATCTTTGCTTCTGACTAACAAGTTCCGAGTGTGAGATGCTGTGCTCCAGGTATTAAGAACAACTCTTCAGAACAAAACAATACAGGTGTACTTTTGCTAGAAAGCCTTCTGCAAAGATGGCCCAAGTTATATCCACTGATGTAAATGAGTCAAAAAATCATTTATGAATCCACTGATCCCAGGTTCCTGTCTGACCTCCAACACCCAGACCTTCTCAATCATGGAATGACAGCTCAGCATTCAGCCAGCAACATACTGGTCTGCAGGAAACTCCACATTTGTGTCAGGAGCTCAGAACACTGCCTGTCTTGTGGAAAGGCTGAAGCAGAACTTGGAGCCACCTGAATATGTAGCTTTGCTTTTACTGGCTCACCAAAGAAAGTATCAAAGCTGGACAATCCCTTCTCTCTTCTCTGCCCCAGCTTGACAGACAAATCAGAGCAAGGGGAGGGGCATCAGTGTCTCTTAACTCCTACCTGACAGTGAGCAGGAGCACAATGTCCTGGGACAGCTGGAGGGCCATGCTGGCTGTTTTGCTTGCTCTTTTACCTGGTGAGAGACAACAGATCCGTCTGCAGCATGGCTCTCACCCAGGCCACGCAGGGCTAATGTTAGGCAGAGGACCCCTTTGGCCATCGTCTGTACTCCTACTCTTCACTCTCTCTTGTTATCTCTTACTAATGCAGGTGTTGGGGTCACACTCTACATTGCACAGTGGCCAGAAAAAATCCTTCAGAGACCTGGGGGCTCTGTGACCATCTCCTGCTACCAGAATTATAGTAACCTTGTCTATATGTTCTGGTACCAGCAGCCTCCAAGGAATGGTTTGAAGTTAATTGTCAGCAGTAGTACGTGGAGTCATAACTCTTATGAGGATGGTTACAGTGAGGCCAAGTTTGAAGTGAACAGAGAGTATACTGATTACGCTCTGATGACAATCAAGAATGTGACACCCAAGGATGAAGCCACGTATTTCTGTGCTGCGAGTGGTCACACAGTGCAGCGAGGGGCTTGAGCACTAAGATAAAATCCCCACCTTCTCTGAGTGAGAGATGAAGTCTTTGAGGGGTAGAGGAAGAGCAGAAAGAAGACTAGGAAGACGCTGGGGCAATAGATCCAGGATGTTTTGAAGGGGAGATAGAGAGAGAGCAGTGCAGCCTCTGTCTTCGGAGGCTAAGATCTTCAGAAACAGAAACCCATAGATCAGCATTAAGAATTGAGGCACGGCTGATGTGGTTAATTCAAGGCAGAAGATATTTCTGAAGATTAGTGCTACAGAAACACCGTCATGTTCCAGGCCACTGCCCCCCCCCCCANGTTCCCGGCCCCCCCCCCCCCCCCCCCAGATACCTCCAGAGCACCAGGAAAAGAGTACACGTCAGCCGGAGAATTCAAAGTTCTTCCACACAGTCATGATCCACACAGAACTGAGGTGCCTAATGAGAGATTGACTGATGTGGGAGGAGAGATAAGCCCTTGATTATGGACTTACAACGATGGCACCAGTACCAGTGGAGGAAAACATATCCAGGGGACCAGGCATACCTCCCATTGTGGAAGGGATAGTCCTTTGGCATCTTTACAATCAACAGTGGGCACTGCAGCATTTTATTCACCTGCTTCACACACTGCTTAATTGCAGGATGCCTTTCTTTCCTGCCACAGGAATGCATACAGTTCTGAGCTGGACCCAGGCCTCCCTCCGCGGCAAAACCTCACAGGCAGAGAAAAGAAACCACAAAGAGCTGCTGTTACTTGTGAGGAACAGATGAAGGCAGAAATTTCTTCCCATTGTGCCTCTGTCTTCATTGCTTGCAGAGGTGAACTTTTGATGAACTAATTGCTCTTCTGTGATGGACCTGGGAAAGCTGAGGGCAGGGTATTATTAGGGCTCCCTCACCTGCCATTGCCTGTCTATGCTCCTGTTTTTATTGCATAACCTAAGACTTACCTTTTCTCCAAAGGAATGCAAACAACAGATAAAACAGCAAAAGGCATTTTTAAGAAAGTATGGCTATACACCTGTGTATTTTGGGTTCTGTTTTTAGGCTGTGGCCCTGACAGTCTGCATACCATTACCAGTAAGCATGAACTGATTGTCTCATATGCTCATGCGGAGGGCATGGCATATGAACCACTTCGCTATCACAGGTAGCAAATGTACTGTGCTGCTCCATGATGCAGCAAAGCTGGATATGGATATGCTGAAGTGACACACACTGTGTGATTGCAGCAAAAAAAGGAGTGGGAAGTGATAAGAATAGCTAGAGAGAGCAAGGAGCAGGAATCAGCTGGGAGCATGTCCTGTAAAAGGTCTTCACACTCCATATCACCAGCATTGCTGAGAGACTCCTGCAGTGCCAGGATGGATCACTCAGTTTCACGCTGGGATCCAAGTCTCCTGATCAACCACGCTACATAAACGTACCTGTGCTCTGAAAGAAAGTAAACTGTTCTGGGCTAGGGAAATCCAGACGTGTGACATCCTTGTAGCCAATATTCTCCTGACGTCAGGGACTGCTCAGCAGAAAATGTAACACACCATTCCTTGCTCGCAAGGAGCACTCCTCTGCTCCTCAGAACACCCTCAGGTCCATGATCTCCTCCCTGCTCATGTCAGGCTACAGACAAACAGCAGGGAAGCACTGGGAAAGTACTGTCTCTCACACAGCAGAGACATACTGAGTTCCTTACTCTCTTCAACCTCTGATCTTTTTGTAGAGATGATCTTTGTGAAACACATTCACACTGCTGCTGTCTGGAATTACTACTGCTGATCCAAATGCCCTGTGACAGTTTTAGGAAAACTAGTTCATGGTGGAATCATGAATATAAACACTATGGTGGTGACTTTGGGATGATTTGTTTTTTAAATTTTTCTGTTTAAATTCTGTTTTAGTAAGTTACCTGTTCCTGAAAATCATGTTACAGCCCTAGCTCAGACCTTTTTCATAAGCACTGCAAACTGTCTTTTCAGCTCTGGTAATACAGCAGAGGAAGGATCCTTTCTATTTCTCAACTCCTGAGCATTTTTAGTTTTGAGTGGCAAATGCAATTTTAAGGCCTTATGATAACAAACTTATCAGTCACCTTCAGGCATGCAGCAGTTGAATGAGATGGCTGTTGAGTGCTCACAGCTGTGCAATTTCCGAGTGGTAATACTGAACCACAGAGATCTCTAGGTTCATTGCCATCATGAATTCTGTGGTTACAGTTCCCTCTTCCAGCTTTAAGGGACATTTTTCTCCCATGCAATACTTCTTTGGCCAACTTGAATTGGGTCTGCACAAAAGGCCACTATTCTAAGAAGTTTCTCATGAAACAGCTGCTCTTCTTGTCCCATACCGTGCTCCAGGTATGAACAACAACTCTTCAGAACAAAACAATACAGGTGTACTTTTGCTAGAAAGCCTTCTGCAAAGATGGCCTAAGTTATATCCACTGATGTAAATGAGTCAAAAAATCATTTATGAATCCACTGATCCCAGGTTCCTGTCTGACCTCCAACACCCAGACCTTCTCAATCATGGAACGACAGCTCAGCATTCAGCCAGCAACATACAGGAAACTCCGCATTTGTGTCAGGAGCTCAGAACACTGCCTGTCTTGTGGAAAGGCTGAAGCAGAACTTGGAGCCACCTGAATATGTAGCTTTGCTTTTACTGGCTCACCAAAGAAAGTATCAAAGCTGGACAATCCCTTCTCTCTTCTCTGCCCCAGCTTGACAGACAAATCAGAGCAAGGGGAGGGGCATCAGTGTCTCTTAACTCCTACCTGACAGTGAGCAGGAGCACAATGTCCTGGGACAGCTGGAGGGCCATGCTGGCTGTTTTGCTTGCTCTTTTACCTGGTGAGAGACAACAGATCCGTCTGCAGCATGGCTCTCACCCAGGCCACGCAGGGCTAATGTTAGGCAGAGGACCCTTTTGGCCATCGTCTGTACTCCTACTCTTCACTCTCTCTTGTTATCTCTTACTAATGCAGGTGTTGGGGTCACACTCTACATTGCACAGTGGCCAGAAAAAATCCTTCAGAGACCTGGGGAGTCTGTGACCATCTCCTGCTACCAGAATTATAGTAACCTTGCCTATATGTTCTGGTACCAGCAGCCTCCAAGGAATGGTTTGAAGTTAATTGTCAGCAGTAGTACGTGGAGTCATAACTCTTATGAGGATGGTTACAGTGAGGCCAAGTTTGAAGTGAACAGAGAGTATACTGATTACACTCTGATGACAATCAAGAATGTGACACCCAAGGATGAAGCCACGTATTTCTGTGCTGCGAGTGATCACACGGTGCAGTGAGGGGGTTGAGCGCTACGATAAAATCCCCACCTTCTCTGAGTGAGAGATGAAGTCTTTGAAAAATGTGAGACAGTCAGGAGAGGGGCAGAGGAAGAGCAGAAAGAAGACTAGGAAGAAGTTGGGGCAATAGATCCAGGATGTTTTGAAGGGGAGAGAGAGAGAGAGCAGTGCAGCAGCCTCTGTCTTCGAAGACAAATTATTAACCAGATCCCTCCTTCTACCATCAAATCTTTTCAGTGCACAAGTATGCCCTGAAAAAGGGCTGTTGCTTAACTTCAGGTGGTTGTGGTCGAAAGCACTGAATGTTTATGGAAAGCTTCGTAGCATCTCTAAAACGAATCCGTAAGGCTCAGGGAGTCTCTGTAGTATGGCCTGCTTCTTCGTAGCTGCTTCTTCTGTAAACTCCGAAGAATCCAGGACTGGTATAACTGACGCAATCTCTACTTTCCTGTGAAATTCTCCCACTAAAAGGATATCATTGTTAGAAAATATGTCCCTAAATGTTTCTTCCTTACATATTCTTGTTTTTCCTTGTCTGAAGTCTTATGCAGCATAGCCCCCAAAGCCCAAAAAGCCTCCTATGAAAGACCTGGAAATAAAAATCAGGGATCTGTCTCACCTTTGTTCTGTCACTCACATTTATTTGAATTCATGGCCTGCAAGTCCTTTCCTTTTGATAGGCTGCAAAAGAACATTAAGGTGGGACAAGACTGGTCTCTGCTGGCATGTCTTGGAAACTGCCTTTTGAACATGACCTGAGGAGCTGATAGCGCCACATACTCCTTCAAAACTAATAGAGAGGTGACTTCCTTCTTTTTAAATGAAAGACACCTCATGGAAGAGAGTTATTACTGTCTGTTAGTGACATGTCATGTTAGTGTCATGTCTGTTAGTGACAGTAAGAGCACTGATGGAGCTCTAGACTGGAGATGAAGACAGAATGATCTTAAATTAATTTTAGTACAATGGGTTAAGACCCTGAATAAATACTGTTGAGATCACAGGCAGACTAAGACCAAGGCAGGAAAATGATATTCCACTATTAGTTTTACGATTTTGGCAGTGACAGCCAAAAAAATTCCTAAATGTATTTTTTGAAAGAATTCAGTATGTACAAACAACTTTTCTGTATAAACAGACATAATTAGTGACTTAAGTACTCAGTTTCCTGTTGTACAAGGGAGGACAACTAACAGGCATTCCGAGATGACCTGTCCAATACCTTATGTTCTGTAGACCTATCTCTTGACCCTAAATGTAACAGCTTAGTCTGTTTCTTATTCCCTTCTCAGGGACACTTAACACCTATTCCCAGCTAAACAGGCTGTATCAGAAATGATGGGTTCTTCTGTGATATCTGAAAATAATAAAAAAAAATAAGATGCGATTTTCCTAGTAGAATGACCTT
>VXBT01009152.1:676-13013 GCA_013400235.1 Oriolus oriolus
AAAAAAAAAAAAAAGAAAAAATCCTAACCTCCAGCATTAGGTTTCTACTTTGATGGCACACAACCAAGGAAAATATGATGCTGTTTTTAGTACCTAGAATTCACCTTCAATTAGTATTGAGCTGAAATTCAAGGTGGTGTTTCTACAGAAAAAAGATGGACCACAGTACCATAGGACAGTTGTGGTGAGGGAAGAATTTATATAAACCAGGTTTTCTTTACAAATGACTATTCTTGTTTAAAAATACATGGACAGCAGGAACTACTTATGCTTTCTTTCAATAAGATAGTATCTGGAAGGGTGACTGACAAGCTTTAGCTGCAGGGATAGGAGTGTATAAAACCTTTTTTAAATGGTTTCTCTTGAATAAGAACTGGTTAGTGGCATTCTTATTTAAAAGTTTAAAAGGAATGTGTGATTTGGCTTCAAGTAGTTTAATGAAGTTCATCTCCCACTGCAGAAGCTTCTTCCATATTTGTTAAGGTCAGGAAAACCCACTGTAGTTTTACAAAACCTCATTCACCAAGTAATTTCTGAACTGTGGCAGTGACTGGTGCTTTGGCCAGGGAATGTGTGTTACAGAGATTATGGATACTGAAAAGCTGCTGGGCAGAGAAATTTTCCATCTCCTTGCACTGATTCTGTGGGAACTTTCCTTTGCTATGCAAGCTATGTAAACAGTCAGATAGGTTGTTGTAAATAATTCTCACTCCTGCTGTGTTTTCACTTATGTTTTGGTACAGTAACATAATATTTTTAAATGGGCGTCTGGTGCTTCAGCCAATCACCTCCGGACAGGTGTGGACACTGCAGTGGTCTTTTGGAACTAGGATATATAAATTATATTGTAAAATTAATAAATAATTCATTCTCTCGCTGGACTCACTTGCTGCTGCATCTCTGAATTCCTCCTAAACCTGCTACAAGAGATCATCAGCCTTCATTTTTAAATAGACAACCTGCCATATATCTTGGAAACCCTTACCAGTATTTCCACCTTTAAAGTTTTTCTTTTTAGTTTAGAGCCATGGGCTCTCCTACAGGACTCAGCTGCTGTCTCAAATCAGACATCATCCTTGTTAGGTACTCAGAGACCACAGACTCTACTATTTATTTGTTCTGTTCTCATCTGACTGTAGATTCTGTGTAGTTTTCTACATTATTACACAGTTTCTATTAATGAAGTGGGCTGAAAAAGTAGATAAAACTATGGGTTGGATACTTTCACAACCATGAAATTTTTGTATAGACTAGCAGTGTCCATCTGACCGCTCCATCATCGTTTGGCAAACAATACTCTCATTAGTCAAAATGTAATTAATGGCTTCAGTGTAGCATATTGCTCTCTCTAACCAACAGAGAAACAGGTGCATGCACTGGTTTGTTCTCTCTAATCCTTTACATTGCTTCAGTGTAGTAAGTGGCACTGGTATAAATGTGCACAATAAACAAAATACAAACATGTTCAACGAGGCAAGACTATGAAAATACCAAGAAGGATCTCAGGCCACTGCTCCCTTTTCAACACTAATGGTACATCAAGGACGTGTTTTTAAATTTCTGGCAGCACTGCATGCAGTGCCTCAATCTGTAGAGGATGGGGAAGGGAAGTCAGGCCTTGTAGGGAAGGCTCAGGAGAGGTTTTGTTTAGTGTTCATAAAACATTAGTGAAAGCAACTTTCATTCTGGGTGAAACCCCTGAGATTCACAAACATGGATTTCTGCATCCCTGAAAGCAACTCCTACTCTTTCTTCATACTCTATTTTATTTAAGTTCTTTAAAGAATATAAGAAAGCAGAGGTGAATTCACTTTATAAGCACTGTGATTCTGTATTTCAAATGCTTCAGACAGCTATATTTTTTTTACGTTTTGGTCAAAACACTATACTGCTGTAACTTTTTTTCAGTCAGCTGGTTTGATGAAGGTTAAAGTGCCCTGCTCATTGCTGTGCTGAGGTGGTTTAGCAACAGAAAAGTTATTTTCTCCTCTGCCTCTCTTCAGTGCACTTCAGTAGCATTTTCTGGACAGTGGTAAAAATTGCATCTT
The DNA here is from genome assembly GCA_013400235.1 of Oriolus oriolus. Classification (NCBI taxonomy): domain Eukaryota; kingdom Metazoa; phylum Chordata; class Aves; order Passeriformes; family Corvidae; genus Oriolus; species Oriolus oriolus. Next base: position 2,725 of record VXBT01009152.1, read on the forward strand.
TGCCTAAGGCAAGTGTCTTTTTGCCACAGTTCCCCAAATTAGCACATACCCAGTTATTGCGCACCTTTTGATCTGTCACAATAGGCTGCTGGACTTGTGCGCTACCTACCTTGTCCCCAGCACTCACAGCTGAAGGTCCTCTGACAGCTCTGTCATGTATCAGGAAGTGATGGGTTGAGTGGTGTAGCATTCCCTTCTAACGGCATTGTGGTAATTGCCAAACCCTGAGTGCAGTGGGATCTACTCCGAGGAGCTGTAGGATAAGGGTCCTGTCTTCCAGCTCTGTATTCTACTAGTTCTTATTGCTGTGTTACTGATATCGAAGTGCGCTTTTCAGGGACGATGATAATCACATTCACAGTGGATATGAACACCACAAGTGCATGCCAAGTGTCAGTTCAGGGTTGGTTTCTTTCTATCAGCTTGCATGTGGGCTTTATTAGTTTTTTCATGCTTATTAAATCAATGAGTAGACCTTGAACTGAAGGTAAAAAAGGTTTCCTGAAAGAGGCCAAGATGTTCTAGCCTGCCGATCTTAGACATTTTACTCCCTGCCCTATAAAGTATAGAGAGGACAGAAAAAGCAAGCTGTATTGTACATAAGCCATGGCCTCTGCTAAGACAGGTATCTGATGTTAAACTAAGAAAGAGCTAAGAAGTGTAGTAAAATATGCAGAGGCTCATGATAATCCCAGAAACGCTGGCTGCTGTTAAATGTTTTATAGTAGCCCTTCTGCACCCTATAGCCTTCCATCCAATGAGAGAGAGAGAGAGAGAAAAATGAACAGAGTAGGATGGGAGATAGCCAGTGTCACTTTTGTGCATACATTCAGTACCAGCATGCTGCTTTCTTCCCCTGTCCTGGACTCCAACCCCAGCCCCACTTTTCCTGTTTGCACTCTCAGTTGACAAGCTACAGGTCCAGACAGGCCTGGCTGGGGACAACTTCTTCAGGCAGGAGGGTGCAGCTGCACACACCTTAGTGCCTCAAAGATTTACACCAACTCCCCCATTTATTTCCATTGCTTTGTATAAAGCAATGTGTCTCGGTTTAGAGACAAGTTTAGGAGAAAACGCTCTGGAGTGAGTGTTTCTTCTAAAGAAAAACGTTTCAGCAATCCCTTCCCGCTGATAAGAAATGAATGTTAGTGGATGAAATTGAAAAAAAAACAACTGTTTACTGACAAACCAAGTGCCCACACAGCATGGGAATAAAGTGAATAAATGCTAGATATTGAATTGTCAGAACCTTACCCCACACACACACCCACACCGGAACAAAAAAAAACCAAACCCAACCAAAATGCCAGGAAAAGAAAAAAACCAACAGCCGACCATATGGCAGGGAGGAGAAGGGAAAAAAATTGCGCGAGCATTTGTCTCAGGGAAGAAAAAACCCCAAAAGGTTCATGCAGCAGCTCGGGAAAAAAACCAGATGGGAACCTGGTGAATCTCTGACGTTGGTCTCCTCTTCACAGCAGATGAAGCTGGTGGATTTAGGTTCCTTTCTTTTGCTGGGTCGGCCTTTCCGAGGTCTGGGACTGGGACGTAGCAGCCGCTCATCTCTGCGCTGGAACTCGCTTCTCCCGTCGATAGTCCTCTCTGACCGGACCAAACCAAACCAAACCAAACTAAACTGTTATAAACGACCACTCAATATTATGATTAAAGGAATTTTATTAAAAAAATAAAGTATAAATTTGAAAAAGAGCCATGAGGCAAAAGCAACGCCGAGCCAGGCGATCGGTGTTGCGTGAACTGAGTCCGAACACTGACGGTCCGAATCCAGCTAGTTCACCACTGCTGTTCTGGTGAGGTGTCTTTTTATACGGTTTTTCTTCTTTGTTAGTTTTATCTTTTCAATACAACAGTGTCGTTTTTTCCTGTCTCCCACCACGTCTGACGGACAGTTCCTGAATTTGATAGTCGATTTTTGCTGCTCGAATGAGTTTCTGGTGACATATATGATTTGTTGTATATGCACACATGGACTGTACATCCTGGAGCTCTGCCAACCAAGGAAATCTCACAAGATGCTTATCTGTGGAATGTATCTTGCTAAGGCTTATTCATACAGAATTCTCCTTGAACACATAGTTTCTGTAGCCACCTGCTTCCAGTGTTTGTGCTTTCTTTGCAGTGCTTGCAATCTCAAAATTTTAGCACGAATTATTCTGTCACATACATTACACAAACCAAACCAAACCAAACCAAACCAAACCAAACTGCTCAGGAAAAACACAATGCCGACGAGGGATTGTTGCCACAGTCTCCAAGGCCAGGGAAAGGAAAAAAAACCCAAACTTTTTTGGCCTAAGCTAACAAAAAGAACAAGCTAGCTACGCAACAAAGAGAGCCCCCTCTGCCCAGCACCACAGATGCCTGCAGAGTGAGGGTTGAAAAAGCCCACGCAAGAGCCCCAAGGCTCCCCTTTTCCCCGAACCCACCTTAAAGCTACAGAAACCATTGCTGCCTCCAGAGCAGACGATCAGGGAATAGAAAACCACCCCAAGACACAATGTATAAAGGAAACAAACTCTAGCAGAGACACCAGAAACCCAAGCTGCATCTAAAAGAAACCTACAGAACAAATTTCAGGTGACAGACAGTGCTCAAGTATGGCAATAAAGGGTGCAGGGACAAGTACCAAAGAGTCAAATTGCCTTTTTTAGAGGCTCAGAAAAGAGGAAAATTCTTCCTCTGTGACAAGAACAAAGAATATAATTAACTAACAGATCTGCTTAACTCGGTGCCATAGTAAATCCATAGTGAGTTTATGTCTGTGCTAACCCGTGGGAGGGATGGTCTCTAAGCTAGCTGAGATGAGCTACAGCAAACGGAGCAGCAGTGACAGGGAAGGGGATTTATTAATTATATGAAAGAGAGCTCTCACAGCAGCAGGACATTACAGGACAAAAGGAACAGCTCATCCCTCAGACACTGAAGTGAGCAAACACATACCAGCATGGGATTTCCTGCCCCTGTGAACCCTTCTCCTTCCTGCTATTCATTCCATGCTTTGGGATTTTCCTCCCTTCCAACCCCGATGTCAGCAGCATGTATCACTGACAAGCCTCTGACAGCAGCAGCAGCAGCAGCAGCAGCAGCAGCAGCAGCAGCAGCACCGAGATGTCTGGCAGCAGAACATCTCCTGGGGACCCAGTGAGGAGACATGGGCTAGTCAGTGAGAATAACACACAGCCATTAAAAGGAGATGGCAAAGTATGTTAAATGACTACATCATGATGCTCCTGCTGCCTCTGTTTTCAGAAGAAACACACATTTTACTGCAAAATTAAGTATAATACCTGACAAAATCCCTCTCCTGCCTGAAAATGTTATCTTTACTACAACTGTACTTTAACGTGACTGTTCATGACTGAAGAGAAGTTTTCTTTTCAAAAAGATTTAATACATGTCACAAACCCAATCTTGCTGTTTTCTCTCATGTAAAGCAGTCACTTGGGAACAGAATGCAAATAAGGGCACATGCTTCAATAAGTTAAGTGTTAAAGGACTGTTCACAACACTTGAGGAGTCCCTGAGACTGAGAGCTTGGTGACAGAAAATCCAGATAAACAAGAGGAAGCATATACCAGGAGAGATTGCCTATTTTCAGATAGAAAATTGAAGCTGTTAAATCAGAAAAAAACAGAAGGTCAAGGGCAGGAGGAGGACTTGATACTACTTTCAGTGAGCTTTCTGTAAATGTATATTAAAATTACAATTGTCTGCATAGGTTTTTATGAGAGGACTAAAACCAGGACTTCCAAGAGCTCTAGAAAATAACAAAAGTGCTACAGTTTTGCGATAAATTTACAGTCAAGGCAAAATGTTATGATGATACATTTATGGATGCACAGGTGAAGGAACCAGGTAATAGTTCAAATGAAAATCAGAATGACAGAGCTTCTACAAATTCAAGTTAATAATTAAGATGAGTGGGTTTTGACAAAATGTAAGAGGCCCAATAGCCAGGAGACAATATTAAACTCACATATATCCTTACAAGGTAGAACCTAAGGCAAACCTTGAGTAAAGAAGCTTCTGAGAAACATGCCCCAGGATTTACAAGCCGTCATGGATCCTCTGCATTAAAGGGTTTCCTCAAGGATGGTTTCCATAGACTGTGTTCAGAATTTCCGTCTTACTTGTCAGCCAATTGATTTTTCTTATCAAATATTAATCCTCTTCCTTGAAGCAATAATGGAAGAAGAGCGCTCCTTCTCTGTCCAGATTGATCTGGTTCTTGTCCCATAATTGCTGTGAGTAGATGAGGTTTCTGACACACTGCTGCTTCTTCAATTTTTATTTTTTTGCTTTTCCTCCTCTATTTCCAGTGTAAAAGCCCACACCTCATCTACTCCATAAGGGCTTGTTACTAGATACAGGATGGAAATAGCAACACTCTTCAGGTTCAGTGCTCCCAAATGATTTCTGGATTATAGGTTTGTAATCAGTCATGTCTATTAGATCTGATTCTCTCTTAGGAAGCTCTCACAACAGCACAGACACCAGAGTTGCTGACGTGCAGATTCAGGAGGAAGTATTAAAGCTGGCCATGTTCAGAAAATTAATGGATGAAGCACCTGAAATATTTTTATGCCTTTCCCTTTCCTCGCTAAAGACAGCCTAGAGATTCTTCTAGACACAGGGTAGCCTGAATCTGTACAAACATTCATGCCACCATTACAAATCTCTCTGGAGTATATGACCTCCCCATCACTAGTCCTATATCCTCATTCTCACTAAGGGCTCACAAATCAAACTCACTCCCAGTCTATATTCCAGGTCACTTAGGAGCTGGTGCTAAAAAGGAGGAAAAAGAGTAAAATTCAAAAACTGAATTAATCCTGACACAAGAAATTCACACAGCCTGTTATCCAAGGATGGAAAGGAGGGAGGGGGCAATATGTCATAAATGTGAAAAATGCATATAATCTATTTCCATATATATAACATGGAACATTATGCAAAATGTATAATGATAGATACTCCCATATACACACAAAACATAGACAGAAAATATTTATTTTATATATATATAAATATATATATATATATAAACCAAAATGTTTCTGGAGGAGAAAATTGGAAGTGTGTGTCCAGACTCGATATCCAAATAAATCCAGTATCTCCAAGCCATTATTTACATTGCAGGATGCTGATATATTTTTCCTATTCATCCCTTTGGCACCACAGTGAGTTTTATCCAGCATATTTTTTATAAGAACAGTGGTTGGAACACAGGCTCCTGAAGTGGATACAAACATCAGCAGAGGCACAAACATAGCTTAGAAGCTCTACAAAGCTAGGCACAGAACAGGGTCCTGCTGTCCTCAGCAGTGTTGGGACGCCCCCTGACCTGAGAGTTGCAGATCACTAGGAAAGCTCTAACTCTAGTTTTCAAATCAATCACTGTCCTGGGGTGACTGTATGATACTGTATTCCCTATCGTCTGCCCTATGCCAGACATGAATCCTGTGCCTTAAGCTGTTTCTCAGGAGAGGGGGGAGAGAAGCCAGGCAAATTTTTCAGAGTGGTTTGTATCTCAAGGACATATACACTCCCCTGCGTTCTCTCACTGCTGCAGCAGAGGGGAGAAAAGAACTTTTCTTGCTTTTCCCAGCTCTCAGATCCTTTTCTCAGGAGAGAGATGGAGAGTTAAAATTATTTTCTTTTTTTCGCTGGCCTGCTAGCTGAGGCAAGAACTCTTCTGGAACTGTTCAGAACACCAGAACATCAGAACATCACCGGGAGGCCCTACACCACGGCCCAGAGGGGTCCACACTGAACCCCAGCTCTGGAGAGAGAGCAGAGCCATGCCTACAAAGGACTTTGAATTTTACCAGGTTCTCTCCACAGTGAGAGGTTTTATTATTTAGCAGTATTTTTTTTTCCGTGCCCGCATGCACTCTGCTTGTTAAATAAGTAACTTTTTTTTCACTTTCCTCCGAGGATTTTCTTCCCGAACCTGTGGGGGAGGGGCAGCTGACACCTGCCTTCCTTGGAGGAGATGTTTGTTCAAGAGTGTTTCCCTTAATTTGTCTCAAACTGGGACAATCACACACAGGATATACATGCTTTATATATATATACACTATACAAATTTATGTATACATACAAAATTTGCAAAATTTAAAAATATATAAAAGCATATACATCTATATAAATCTTCTTGTTATCCAGACACTTTTATTTTTGCTAAATGCTATTATAAAACCTTCTTGTTTGGCCTAAATAATTCCTTTCAGGATCTGGTTCATAGTGTACTGGGTTTAGCTGGGAAAGAGTTTGTTTTGTGCACAGCAGCTGATACAGTGCTGTGCTCAGGCTGGTGAGGAGAACAGTGTTGGTCACACAGCCACGCTTTCTTTAGCTGACCAGAGATGTCCCATGCCATCTGGCATCATGTTCAGCAAGTAAGCTGAGGAGGACGTTTTTCCAAGGTAACCATGGTGATCATTGCCTGGGACCAGGTGGACATCAGTCTGTTGATGCTTAGTGGTTGCTTGTGCATCACTTGGTGGGGTTTTTACCTTTGTTTTTGTTCCCTTTCACTTATTTATATGTCTGTATCTCAACCTACAAGGCTTTGTGGGTTTTTTCCTCACTTTTGCCCTGCTGCACTTCCAATTTTCTTCCCCATCCCACTGGGGGAAGTGAGTGAGCAGGTGGGTGGGGGCTCACCTGCTCACAGTCTGTCCAGCACAGCTGGGTAAGGACATGGTTTGGCAGCATGAAGCATCCTCCTCACATAAGGCAATAACGCTATTTCAGCATCCTCCACACCTGCAGCCCAAGGAAGGGCAAAGTCATAGGGTAGGGCAAAATAAAAACTTCTATATGCCAGCATAAGTGATGTCTAAAGCAACAGCATTTATAAAAATAGACTTTGAGGATACCTTGTAGACTGACTTCACAAGTCAGATGCTCCTAAAATTATTCTTGAACTATTTTCAGTAGACTTGTTGAAAAACTTTTGTTTAACATCACATTCCCAGTGAATCTTTGATCCACTGACCCAGGAATGGGAAGAAACTCCTGAGTTCCCAAATCCTGCTGCCAGCTGTGAAGGACAGACTGCCACGTCACAATCTTGATCATGTATTTCCCAAATTCTGTTTAAGACCAGGTAATGCACTGGCCTGCACAGGTGCCATTGAGGGGTTTGCCTTATTGATGGCTCTTTATGCCTTGTTTGGCTAGGAAATACTCTTCAAATGGAAAGAGAAATATACTTACCCTTTCAATGATACATGGGCTTGGGGGTGTGGGGTGTGTTGTTTTTCCTTGTCATTGGCCAAGACCCTGTGATAACAAGGAACCTCTAATTAACACTTAGCTGGTTTCTATCAATCCGTTCATGCAGTGCTCCCTCTTCCCTTCAGAGACTGCTCTTCCCCGTGTCTTATATAAGACACTTCCAGTAACACACCTCTAGAGATGCCTTTTTCCTCCAGAACATCGTATTTTGGACTCCTGACCAGTTTATGATGTATTACAAACCAGTTTCTTCTGTACTGCTGTTCCCACCCTGCATTTACCATCTGTTTCCTTCCTTTCATGTGGACAGTCTCATTCTTGTTATGAAATTCCCTCTCTCTGACCAAGGTCAGTTCCTCCAATTTATCTCCCTTTTTCAGCTCCTTTCCCCTCAGCGTCCCCCTGGCCCCTTCCCACTGTGGCTGAGCCCTGGGGGAGGCCTGGCCCAGGCTCCCCGTGTGGGGCGGGGCGGGGCAGCGGTTCAGCCATGGCAGCGGCCGAGTGGGGTGTTATAGGTAATAATTCGATAAGCCAATTATGGTTAATATGAATTAAAAAAGAATTTATTGAAAAATTAACAATTTAAAACCGCGACCGAAAGTACAATCACGGCAGCCACAAACACAGGGAAACGAGCAGGACTGGCCCCGGGACCAGTACTGGGTGTGCGGAAGGTCACGCTCAGTAGCAATGATCCAACCCACCACACAGCTCAGGGTCTCAGAGCTACCTCTTTTATACCGTAAAAGTAGCCCGAGGCAGCATCCTGGCCGTTTCTATTTGGAAGCTTTCACATTCAAAGGTGGTATCGCCCCTGTCCAAGGGTGGACAAAGACAGATCTCGGGGTAATCAAAACCTCTGATTAGAATTTCCTGAGTTGCATAGTCCCTAGTCTAGGAACACACAAAACAGAGTCCTGATGTAATCAGAGGTCGATTGGTCAGGAATCTGAGTTTTATGAATTGTATAGTCCTCAGTTTCAGTGTAAATGAGGCAAAAATCCTGGAGCAATCAGAGGTCGATTTGCCAGGAATTTTGAGTTTCATTCTTTCTTGATGTCCTTAGCAGATCTTTTCTCTCGTATCTCGTAGTGCCAGGTATGTCCCTCCTGTAGATAACGGGTGATTAGCTCAGGGCGGTCCTCTTTGGAAATTGTTTCTCCTGGCAGGAGTTTGTCCTTTTGTGTGTCTCTTGATAAGACCCATCTCCGCTGTCCGCATTCCAGGAGCTGAGCTTGCTCCTTCGGATTTTTATTTCAAGTACAATATATAACTACATAGCACAGTTTATCATTTAATGATACACATACAGTTATTATCTCACGAATTATTGACCTCTATCCATCACAGGGGTGAACGTGGAGGGCGGTGGGAGGCTGCGGGTCGGGCTGGGTCTCGGCGGGACCCGCCTGGGGCGGGACCCGCGGGATGGCCTTGACGGGAGGGTGAGCGGGATCCACTCTGCCTCAGCCTCTTACAGGTTCGCCGTGCTGCTCTTCAACTGCCTTCTCACCTTCGGCTCCTACTTCTGCTTCGACATCCCCAGCGTCCTGCAGCAGCAGTTCCAGGGCGTGAGTGCCGGGGGTCGGTGCTGGGGGTACGTGCTAGGCCTCCGTTCAGGCCATGTGAAAAGGGGCTGAACCAGCAAAATGGAGGCATTGGTTGCCAGTGGAGTTTCCAAACGTTTTCCTGTGGTGTCACTAATGGAGTCATGCTCCAGGGTCTTACCTCCCAGATGGTGGGGGTGAGCGGTTGTTACTGGCATATCCACTGTAGAGATGCATGAGCCAGGGGCAAGCTATGAGGGGTTTGAACTTTCTCTGCTGCCGGGATAACTGGGAATGTAATGCCTGGCCTTGCTTGATGGTTGTCGGCTCCCCGTCACCACACTAACAAAGGCCAGTCAGGACTTCACACGTAGGAGATTCATAGCACTGACCATCAGTACCTGCCCTGGGCTGGGAGACAGCAGAGTTGGAGGTAGGGCATGAGGAAAGTTTTTCTCAGTCTCAGGATCCAAACTTCCTGGCACTGCAGGCATCACTTCACATATTTGCTGGCCCAAGGACAGAGTCATGCAGGGGGGTCAGAGGAGGACTCTCTCTTGTAAAAACTAGTCACTGTCTCAGATGATGGAAAATGCTATTGTTCAGGGTTCAGACTGACATCCCAGCAGATTGCTGAGATTTCTCCAGAGATGCCACAGTGCCAAAGCTTAATTTCTGAACACCTGACAAATTCTTACTTGACTCAGTTTCCTGTCATGTCTGCATTTAGTTCCATGTCTCCTGGGAGGATTTGCCTCGCATGTGCCATCTGCTGGCAGGTCACTGTGTGTAGGAGAAGAGTCACCGTCCTGCTCTCTGTGTGGCCTCAGTACCCAGGGTGGAATAACTAGAGCTTGCAAGTTGTTTTTGTTTTTTTTTTAAATTTGAATGCAGTCAGTCCCTAACATTCAGACAGTGAACTCCAGGCTAAATTGGGTGCAGTTTGTTATTGCAAACACGAGCATACCCCTCCACCCCCAAAAATAGGTCAGTATTATGTCACATTTTGTAACCTAGGTAAGTTTGTAGGGTAGTGAAACTAAGCCATATTTTTCTGTTACTTGTACTATGCAGAGTTTTTATCTGTTGACATTTTTGATGTATTTTTACTCTAGAGAATTTAGCCTTTCCCTGTCTCACACCAGTGGTACCACGGTAGTTGGAACAGCTGAGATGAGGGCTTGCAGTGAAATACTTTATTCTAGAGAGCTGCTTCCCTGCATCATCAGATATTTCTGCTGCAGCAGGTCTGCGGGGTTGTGAATACAATGGCCATATAAAAATCATGCGATTAAAATCACATTTCTCTTGTGCTTATTTGAGGTGTTTAGCTTGTGCCTGCTGGTGTGAAGACCCAGGACTCATCTTGTAATGCAGATGGATTTTCAGTAGCTGGAAGATCCTGGAGGAGGTTTCCTGATCATGTGGTGTTGAGGAGATGTTGCTTTTCAGTAGCTGTGTTGGTTTTGCATGGCC
>VXBT01009153.1:0-158047 GCA_013400235.1 Oriolus oriolus
GCCTGCCATGGGAAGCAGGGAATCACTTCCTTGCTTCTCTTGGCTTGTGTGCATGTCTTTTGCTTTCCCTATTAAACTACCTTTATCTCAACCCATGAATTATCTCACTTTTCCAGTTCTCTCCCCAATCCCATGGGTGGGGAGTGAGCGAGTGGCTGTGTGAGGCTTGGTTGCCACAATGCAGTTACCCTACAACTTTTTCTTCTCTCTCTCTTAATCTTTCCATTTTCTACCATCTGAGTCCCTACACTTCACATTTTTAGTACCAGTGTCTACTTCCAGAAGTGCTTTGTGAAAACCCAATAACACTTAGTGTTCTGTGCTCCCTAAAACCCAATAAACTCTGCCTTAATTCTTGGGGAGAGTGCCAAGCCTGCAGGTGCCTACAATATTTTCAAGGAAAATGAATGAAGGCATTTTAAATGAAATTGTTTGAATTTTCAGTTGGAGTAGAAATGGTTAATACCGAAAGCTGAGTGGTCCCTTCCAAGGGAAATACTGAAAGGCGGATGAGACAAGGTATTTCAGAATACTGGTTCTTATGTGATTTGCTTATGGCAGCTCAGCATTCAAAGATCACCTCTCTCTTCAGCTTTTATATGTATTAATATAGAATCAGCATCCCTTCCATCCAGAAAAGTTGGTTTTTTTAATAAAGAAAAAGCATAACCATAGTAGACCTAGTATTGCAATGAGCTCCAGTCTTCTCTGACAAAGTTTCAAAAATGGATCTGAAAACAGAAACTGAGCAAAATTCAGAGTCAAACCTCTGCAAAGCTTGGATTCATTCTGATGCAGAATAAGAACATTGAACAAACTCCAAGAAATGAAATGCATTCAGAAATGTCAAGAAGTCCTATTTTGACATATGCAGTTAAAACATCTGAATTTCTTACAAATAAGTGGTTTGGTTACTCATTTGTATTTCAGCATTAAATTTCATCTTCTTATTCTCTCAAACCAGTTTTGCCTTCTGTCTCCATAGCAGGCTGACAGACAGGCATTAGGACCAAAATAAAGCCATCAACAGCACATATAAGCTAAGGTGAGTCATATGATTCCAAAAAATGCATTCGTGATTATGTGTTTGACCAAAAACTCAGCTTATAAAAGAATGCAAGTTCTATAAAGGTAAAATTTATCTATGGCAAAATGCTATTTTATATTATATTTATTTAATATTGATCTGAAGGAAAATAGTCTAGATCACTGTCAAAACAAAATCAATACTCATATTCAGGTCAACTAACATAAAATAAAATAGCAATTTTAATTCTCTATCAGAAAAGTATGACACCTAAAAAATGCTATCCCGCTCTTTTTCCTGCCTTGGAAATTACACTTCACAGTGGAATATCATTTCAGTGACAAATTCCCAACTACCTTTAGCCAAAATCCATGTTCAGGTTCTTGAATATGTTTCTTGATTTTTACAGAGGCAGAATTCTCTGTGCTTCCGCCAGAATAGATTCGTACATAGTGTTGGTAAAAGGGACATTGCTATTCATTAGCCTGATGTCCTGCATAGCCCAGCTAATAGAGATTCTCTGAATTATGTTAGATCTGCGTTAAAAAACAAATTACAGGGATGAAAAATTCACCACACTTTTCGGTAAGAGTAAGTTCTTCCAAAGGTTAAATAACCTCACGACTAAATATTTGTACCTGATTTCTAGTGTAAATATATCCCATATCCAGACATCAGCTCTCCTTATGCATTCATGTGCAAAGCTGATGAGCTCTTTATTATGACATTGCTGTTCCCCATGTAGTTAGTTACAAACTGTGATTAAGTCCCCCTGTAGCCCTGTCTTTGTTAGGATAAACAGATTGTGCCCGCTGGAGTCTGACCGCAACGCGCGCTTTTGAGCGCTGTAGTCATTCTTGTGGCTATTCTTTGATGAGAGCACACTGCTGTTAGCAGACTGAACGCACCGGGTCCGTAATCTGGTCACAATTTTGAACACAAGGCCTGCTGCAGTGCCCCTGGAGCTTAGTAGAAATCTTCCACTCGGATGCAAGCAGTTTGGATCGGCAGAGCACGGTCCATGCTCTTTTGGGGAGCAGAGTGCCAGCCAGGATCCTGCCTGCTCACTTGCCTGCCTTCCACCTCCTTTCTCTCCCGTTCCCGCCTCAGAGGTTCTCTGCATCCATTTAGGCAGCTCGTATCCCACCGAGACTTTGCCCTTAACAGCATTCCCATTAAGCCAGAATAAAGGCAATACAAAATGTATAAACTAAGTCATCTCCAATGTGCAGTTTGGGAGTGCTCTTTTTATTGCTGTGATTTAAATGGAAGGATTTGAAAATCAGAACTGAGAATCTCTCTCCCCCCATATTCCTTTATGGGGGAATCAATGGGTGTTCATTATCTAAATGCTTTTGGCAATCAGAAGTTCAGCATTACTTTGCTGGTAGAAGTATTCAATGGTTATTTAAAGATCTTTAACATGGCTATGCAGTTCCTGAGACAGATAACAAAATATTCAGTTAAAAAAGAGTCGTTTTTTTGTGCTTTTGGCACAAACATTTCATCTCAAAGTAAGTTTTGCAGTTTCAGTGACTGGTTCCTTGAAATGCAGTCAAAGTTCATTCATGTAATTTTCATTCAAGGCACTGACAGCAGTGTTGCTGTTTTCTTTCTGGGATTCATAGTGCCTTCTCTAAAACAGACTTCAAAGAAATGGAATTATTAGCCTGCTTGTGTCTGACAAGGACTCATTTGTTACCAGTCAGGAGACATTCTCACTGGCCAAATGGTAACAGCCAAAGACAGACTCTGTCAAAAATTCTCATGTCAGAGAACAACCCACTGGGTAGACAGGAACATTTTAGACACTTTTTGGTTGGTGGGACAGCCAAGCAAATAAAGTTATATAAAGTTCCTCACCAAATATGCCATTTTAACCCAAAATCTGGATGTCTCTTCATCACAGAGACAGAAAATACAGTAATTTCTCTTCCAAGTTTTGAGATGTTTTTCTTTGAAAAAACACTGCTGCAGTTTTCACACCGAGCATCATGAGACATACATGTGCTGATCTGCCTAGAGTCAACAAAACAGCTGAACAATCTGATTCCCTTGGGCCCTGCTCCCTGTAGGAAATTTTGCACAATTCCAGGTCTTTTCCACAAGTCACAGATTTTCCATCAGCACTTTTTTCCTGCTGGTTGCTGAAACATGCTTTTTGAAGTAAAATGAGTCTTTGAATCCTTTCCTGTTGTCTGAAAGCTCTGCAGTAGCTGAGCTGTTCATCATGAAGCACTAAGAGGTAACTTCACTCGCATTTGCAGTCCAGTGTGCTAACATGATCCCTTCATCTCTTTAGGGCTAAGTGTAACTGCCAGTCAAACACTTAATTGAGTCTAATGATCTCACAGGCATTAAGAGATTTCATTAAGTCAGCCCTGGGGGTTTTTATTTTACATTCCTTTCTCAAAGTATCAAAATAAAAATTGCTTTTCCACAGCAATACATTCTTACCACTTCACGTTTAGATATCCTTATTGATTGCGTTTTTATTTCAAATAAACAGCACCATCCAATCTCTTTGAAGTACTCTTTGTGGCCAGGTTACCTTGGCAATAGAGCTATGTGGAGAAAGGAGCTATTCTGTCTCAGAGAATTTTCATATTTTGAAATCTGTTTGCCTTCAGAAGCAAGCCCCACCTGCAGAAAGAAACAGCGCCCTGACTTTCTATCAGTAAGTGAAATAACCTATTAGTTTTTTGACAGCCCTGAGATCGCCAATGGAACAGCAATTAGGTGTTTGGGGTTTTTTTGGCAGGTTGCTGAGGAGGAGAGAGAGAAACTGGAAAGAAAATACTCTTTGCTGCAACAAGACCTTATCTGTGATAAATTTTAGCTTTAGAAAGTGAGACAATTCTGACACAAGCTGTTTAGTCATGATTTTGCCAGCTATCTCCACTTGGCAAATCACCAAGTTGAAGGGCACTTAATGAATACTTTGATGGTTTTAATTTTCTCTGTAGCATTTTAGATTTTAGTCAGTACCTTTCCTTGTCATACTCTACAACAAATAACACAAATATAAAACCGTATCTGGAAGAAACACATTAGTATCAAGAACTACTATGCACAAGGTGTAGCAGGAATGAAGAAGTCAAACCACGACGTTCCTTTTTAAGTTTAAAAAACTCCCCAAACTTGATGCTTAGCTTAAGCATTTGTAAAAACTAAGGTTATTTTGTGAAATTGCAGAACTGATGCTTGTTCTTTTATAAAAAATTAAAATATAGCCATTTGGCTAAAGACTACAATTCAAAATTCTACTTACTTTAAACATTCTAAATGTTCTGGCTCAGCCAGTAAAAATTTTAGCATGTCCTCCCCAGTTCTGTTCTACCTGTGTTGTATGGTGTAGACAGAGCATGCTGCCAGAAGTTGATTTAACTGGGTTATTCAGGGCAATGCTCCAGCTGCCCAGTCAGATGGAGCTACTCAGTCAAGACATTGTCCTGCACAAGAAAATTTGTCCTATACAGTCAATATAAGAGGCTTTCCTAATAAAGCAAGAAAGGCCTAAGTTGTGTTATATTTATGCATATCTACATGTAAACATCAGGATCAATAAATTCTATTAAATTCTCTGGCATGGAAAAAAAAAAATCAAAACCCCCTTAAAATCTTCATGTCTGGGAGGACAGGGAACAGAGAAGGATCTGCACTCGGCTGTAGGACCCCTAGCATAAGAAAGATGTGGACCTGTTGGGCTGAGTCTGCAGGAGGTCACAAAGATGATCAGAGGGCTGGAGCACCTCTCCTGTGAAGACAGGCTGAGAGAGTTGGGGTTCCTCAGCCTAGAGAAGAGAAGGCTCCAGGGAGACTTTAAGGGCCCTACAGGAGAGCTGGAGAGGGACTTTTTACAAGGACATGGAGCAATAGCACAAGAGGAAATATCTTCAAACTGAAAGAGGGTAGGTTTAGATTGGATATTAGGAAGGAATTTACTGTGAGGGTGGTGAGTGTCCCTGTGTTGTGCGTCCCTGCCCACAGTGAGGGGGTCTGGAATTAGATGATCTTTAAGGTCCCTTCCAACTCAAAGCACTGTAGGATCTACTATCTACAATCAATTCAGATGAAAATGCCTTTAAGCATGCTTACATATGAGGATCCAGCTGTCAAATAAGTATCCTACGTAAAAGCTTCCTTCTCACACTCCAGCCTGGGTGACCAAAACACGAATTCAAATTTTTCAGTCAAATACTGAAACTCAGCAGGAGGTGCAGACATTGATTTACGCCTATAAACCTGATATAAATTGCTTAAACCTGTCTCACACAAAACCAGATTGAACTCACCTGATGGCTTTTCTTGAGCCAGCTGGATTTTTTTCAGTAAAAGCTGTTCTGCTAAATCATTCCAGGGAATTTGAAGGATCTGAGGTGATTCTAATGAGTCCAAACAGCCTAGAGTCGCAACCACGGATTTGATACTGACTTCCTAATGCTCAACTTGTTTTGAGAAATATCCACAGCTCTGCTCCAGAGATGCACGACATGATGGAACATTATGGAAATAACAATATTCTTTTATGTATGCAGCTACAGAATAGTTACTTCAGCAATCATCAGCACAAGTGAGCCTTACCTTATGATGTGGACTGATGGCAAGTATAAAGACAACAAATTTATTTGAAACATCAGTAAACAGGATGAATACATTTAAAATGAGAATTTATTTCTCAGTTAACATTCAAAGGAAGAAAAAGAATTAATCTACTGAAGAAGAGAGAAACAAAAGTAATGGAGTATGTAGTAGTTTGTGGAAAAGAACTTTTTGAGTACCTAATCCAGGAAGAAAATTTGGTATCTCAGCTGAGTCAGGGTTTATATGGAACAGTCAAACATTGAGAACTAGAAAAAATATGAGAAACCACCCTCTTGTTAATGTTGCAGAACAGATGTATGTGCACTATTGCAAACAGTAAGGAGTGACACCAAAAAGTAAATCAATCACAATATGTTCTTAATTTAATTTTCTTGGTAGTCAAGATATACAAACACAGATAGCATGAAGATGAACGCCAGCTGGGAATGAGAGCTTCAGGTCTGTGCTACTGCTTAGATGAGTATCACTGCTCACAGAAACTCCTGAGGAAAAAAGGATTGTTAAAGTAAAGATATTCTTCTCCTTTAAAAGTTCACTGTGTTTAGATTGATGGGGTTTCTGTGTCTGGGTGAACAGTTTCTCATAGTCTGGTGAATTAAGCCAGTTTGGCATGAGGGCAAAAATCAGCATTCTGATGATTTCTCTTTTTGGCTTTGAAGTTACTTCCTGTGGTCAAGTATTATACATGTGACATCACCACATTGGGATGTAAGGAAGTGTTTAAGTAGCATAGCAGCACAACATGAAATCTTCAGCTCACTTGTCCAAAGTAATGTAGAAAATCTGAGACAAAACTGAAAAATAAGGCCAAGTATCTTAATCCTAATTTACTCACTAATAGATCTTGCCATCTGAAAATTCTATTAGCAGTATTAGTTATCCAGTTAAATACATTTTTTCTCACCCAGAAGTGACTCTGTATGCACTTTGATTCCAAATGCATTGTTACCAACATCAGTTTCATTATTAAGATGATGAACTGCCTTTGCTGTTTTGTGAAAATGAGATGAAACTGGTACATTCCCATTAGATACTGCATCTATTAGGACCACCTTAATTAAAGCTTATAAAATTCTATTGTTTGAATATATATCTGATTAAATAATTCATGAAATAAATAATTATGTAATTAAACCAGAGTCATACATAATATAACAATGTCTGAATAAAGTCTCAGACATTTTAGCATTACTATGTGAGTAAGCAGCTTGATGTTATTGCTACCTGCTCAGTCAGCACATCTTCCTAATCTATTCATTGTGTTTTACAAGTAACCAAATATCTCACAAAAGATACTATCCCAGAAAACTTACAGAAACTGCTCATACAGTGCCCAAGCACGATGTGTAGGCAAGGTAGAAACCAAGCGTAGTGGGACTATGTGAGCAACTTACAGCCTGTAATCTATTCATCAGTGAAACATTATCCCCATTTTAAAGCTGAGAAACTAAAGCCACTGAGAACATGAAGAAAACCCTGACAGCAACTCATTTGAAGGCATCCTTTGAGTGGCTGGTTTTGTCTCCTTGCTTGCCATCTTTACAGCTGGGGTAGGAAACTGGAGACTTCTCCTGAGCAGTAGCATTGCAAAAGTACGCAGGAGGTCTGAAGCAGAGGGAGACAGTGAATCCAAGTTCTTAAAGAGCTAATCTGGTGCTGTACCTATGCCAGATGTGAGCTCTCATCCAGGATGAACGCTTACCTACGGATGCAGCTAGTGTCTGGTTGTACGCATGCGTCAGGAGACCAGAAATAGAAATTAAAATAGGTAGAAAAAAGCGCAGTTGCATTTGTGACATAACTTTAAAGCACATGTAATGCTCAAGGGCTTACCTTCCCCACTTTTTCCTTCTCCCTCTACTTGCAAATACTCTTCTGCGGCCACACAAACAAGAAATGGGACTAGATCCAAGATATTCTCATTCCTAGGGAAAGTGTAGCGTCACTAGGCTGAGGAGTTGATTATGCTGATTCTCTCATTAGCCTAGCAAAGTCACAGTTATATAAAGACATATATTAGACATATATTAGACAGCTCCAAAAAGAAAGTTTGAAGGCCCCTTCATTTCACAACACATGTGTAGGCAGAGTTAGAGAATTCTCCTCCTAGGAATGAAATATGTTCTTGAACACTGGACCAGGAAACAAAGGAACAATACAGGCATGGAGCCATAGAGCTTTTGGATAACTGAAGAAATTGTAGGGGATGAGAACGATGCTTTCTTATCTTTGGAAAAAGGTTCAAATCTTCCTCAGATTTAGCCTGGCACATGTTATGCTCAAGAAATGATTTTATGCAGTCATGTTCTTGCTTGTCAATTTACCTCTTCATAACTTCTTGAATGTGGCCAATTTCTGCCAAATTTGGCAGGGTCGCTGTGGTTTCAAAGGTATTGAGTTCCTACAGGTGCCATGCAGACGAGCAACAGAGCTGCAGCACATTTGCCCTTCTCTTTGCTCTCTCTTGTGGGATACCCATACAGAGAGACAGGGTACCAAAGACCCTGCTGTGAGAAAAATCACAAAGGAGCTTGCTCAAGCCTGGGGAAGCAAGCTGCCAGCACTGAGCCTTCTGAAACTGTTTCATAAAACGTTTTTTTGTGCTCAGCTCTCACCTGGGTCGCAGAGCTGGGGTCTCCAGGTAGAGTCAGGGAGCTGCCAGCAGGCAGAGCAAGGCCCTGCAGTCTCAGAGAAGAGAGGGGTTTGACATACTGCTCTTCAGGAGCAGAGTTTTGTTATCTTTGCTTTAGGGGCAGGTGGCAAGACAGCAAAGGTAGAAGGAAAAAAGGGAAGCAGATAAGCAAATTAGCTCCAGAAAAATAGTGATGTAACCCCCACTGGACAGACTATCATAATACGTCATTAAAAACCACTGGGAGGTTTAAGGGAATCAATTAGTTTAGAGTTTCCATAAATATATTCTTGAGTGGCAGGTGTTCTGGCATCCGTATGCAAAGCTGACTGCCCAAACACAATTGCAAAACCACCCGCCAGGAAAAAAACCACGTTTATCTGCTGAGAAAATAGACATGTTGCACCAATCTGTTCTCCTCTGAGTAGCATGCATGGCAAACCTCTTAACTCTGTCTTGTCCATGTAATTAGAGTGAAATGTGGAAATAGGAAGAGCTGGTAGCCCTGCACAGAGCCTGAGAATGCACTTTTTTTTCCCCCTGACACTCTTGGTATTGATTTTTTCTATCTAAAATAAGTGATAAATAATTTACTTGCTTATCATAAGACACTGAAGAACAGATTCCACCCTCTACAATTACTTCAGTTTTTCACTGATGTGAGTGTGAAGTGATTCAGCTCCCTTCTCAAATATTTGCAAGTCCTTCTCCTGAGTGAAGTCTACAGTTCTTTACACTTATATATTCTTTCGACTTGGACTCGGTATCCCAAATTTAAATTAAGCTAGAGTTCCAAATTCTAGCCTTTAGCATTTAGGCCTGCAAATACCAACAATTAATTTGCAATTAAAAAGCCTGCATTCCCTTGTACTGAGAGATGCTATGTTTACTTGATTACAGAACCACAGAACAGCTGAGGTCGGACAAGGTCTTTGGAGATCATCCTGTCCAGATACCCATGCTCATACAGCATCAGTCAGAGCTGGCTGCTCAGGGGTTTTGAGCATCCCCGAGGAGGGAGGCTCCACAACTTCTCTGGCCACCAGTTCCACTGTTCGGTGAAAATATTTTGATTTTAATTTTCACAAATATTTATCCACTTGGAGTAAAAAAGAAGTGTTCTTTTGCTATAAGAATATTAATTATCAGCAACAAGGACTATAGACTACTTGCTATGAACTGTACGAAAATCTGCTCAGTTGGATAGCTGAAATCACAGAGTGACTGCGCTGCTCTCCACCAAGCAAATAATTTGTTAGTAATGCAGTAACAAATTTTGAGAAGTATGCAGATGATACCTGTGCATGCACATTACACAAGATGTAACAAGAACTTTCCAACCATCTGACCAAGACGTGAACTGCAGAAAGTACCAAAGGTTTCCAGAGTGGTGATCTTCCCCAAAGTCAGTAGCCTCCAGTTTTTATCACTTCTCTTAATCACTCTCGCAACATTCTCTGCTGCCATCTTTACTTTTTGAATGCAGTTGAATACATACAGTGGGCAGTGCAAGGAAGCTGGACTGGTACTGAACGGTGGTAATGCTTGTGATAAACACCTATCATTTCTATTTAAAGGGAAAGTAATCTTCCATACAAAGTAAGACAAGGTATGACTGCATCGGGGATGTCATCCTCCCTGTCTTCCTGCTAATATTGTTTGCTTTTCTTAAGCTTCCCTCCAGGCAGGGCTGCAAGGTAATATGAACCCCCATCTGAGTCACAGGAATCCAGCCCTGGGCCTACATCTTTTCACAGACATAAATCCAGACAGCTCAGCATAAAAGATCTCTTTGTGGCACTCCTATGAGAACCTCTTTCTCATTTGCAGAGCAAAGAAACCCATCTCCGACAAATATTACTCATGTAACAGATTGTCTCAACATGCTTCTCTCTCTGCATCATGCTACTTTCTTTCCATCCATACTGAGCTACCCTGCTCTGAACACAGTATTTGGAGCCCACTTGCCAGAGGAAGCACCCTTCTAGGAGACACTGTGCATTACAGGGCTTCCTTCATAACATATGAAACACATTTCTCTGGTGACGGCTGATGTGACCTTTTCTGGGGGTTGAAGGAAATCATAGATAATTAAGGTTAAGCTAGGCTGAGGTAATATCAGTTTATCACCCTGGAGAAATCAAATTGCATATTTAATGAAATCGTATTTTCCTTGATGCTGAAATCATAGAAAAACAGACCTTGGAAATCTGTGGAAATGTGTCTCCAACTCTCGTTGGCCTGTACTTGCCATTTTGTAGCTAAGAGGCAGCCTTGTCCAGTTTCATCACTTCCCTTGCCATTAACCCAGGTCCTGCTGTGCCTACAGAATTTATTTATAATTAAAAGAACAAAAAACCATATGTATGGCTCCAGGCTTCTATAGGAACTTCGAAGACTGTTCTATTTTGGGCTCCTCTCTACAAGAAAGAAATGGAAGTGCTGGAGTGTGTCTAGAGAAGGGCAGTGGAGCTGGTGAAGGGTCTGGAGCACAAGCTTTATGAGGAGCAATTGAAGGAGCTGGGGTTGTTTAGCCTGGAGGAGAAAAAAAGGCTCAGGGAGATGTTATCTCTCTCTACAACTACCTGAAAGGAGGTGGTAGCCTGGTGAGGGTTGATCTCTTCTCCCAGGTAACAAGTGACAGGATAAGAAAAAGCCTCAGGTTGTGCCAGGGCATGTTTAGATTTGATATTAGTAAAGGTTTCTTCTTTCTTTTCAAAAGAGCTGTCAGGCACTGGAACAGGCTGCTGGGGAAGCATTTGTGTCAGCATTGCTGGGGGTCTCAGAAAGCTGCGTAGGTATGGCACAAGGGGACAGGGTGTAGGAGTGGGCTTGGCAGTGGTATGTTCAGAGTTGACTTAATGATCTTAAAGGCCTTTTCCAACCTAAAGAATTCCATGATTCTACGAGTTTATTCAATAAAACAAAATCCAGCACCATTAATCTAACCATTTCTGTGGGAATGCAACAATGTACAGATGCTACTTCCTGTCCCATGATTCCTGTGAGAAGTTTGTTCTCAGCTTTCTCCAAATATTCTTCAAATAGCTGGCTCCTCAATCAGCCTGAAAATTCACCACAGAAAGGCAACTTTTCATCTCAGGACAGGCAGCAACTTCAGTTTGCTCTTGCACAGTAAGAAAGCTCCAGTTTAAGGATTACAACTTCTATAGCTTGGCCCAGAGGAGAAATTTTCCTATGTATCAAGTCTCATTTCAGAGCCAGCAACTTCAATTTCAGCTCAAAGTGCCCAGAATTTCCAGAGCACTGAGAACATATTTGCCCATGCAAAATATTTCCTGTATCAAATAGCTGCATTCCTCATTAGCTGTGATTTCCAAATGATCCAAAGTTATAACCCTTTTATGAAGCACAGTGCAAACATTTAATATTAAAATCACAGAAGCAGAGGCAAGTGCACTAAGGGCCAAATCCAAAAGGAAAGGTTGCAGTCTTCCAGGCAGCTGGTGATGGTAGGGCGGCAGGAACAACAGCAGAATGGAAGTGGCAGTATGTACTGCTTGCACTGCAGAAACATTACTGCAAACTATTTCCACTGAGTACAAGCAATTGGTGGAAAATCCCTACTCTTTTAAATAGATATTAGGTGAAAGGGTTGGAGGACAACCTTCTTTTCCTTTTTGTTGGAGGAAGATTAACCTTCGCAAGGCCACTTTAACCAAACGTTATGCAAAGTCCTAAGCGGAATAAGCACTCTCATTTCCATCAGAATCTAGGCAATTTTTCATTCTCATGACTTCCCCTACTGCCCTTGAGGAATGGCATTCAGAAGTCCCAAGGTAGCTTTTAAAATCCATTTCCCAGGAATTTAAACTTGCAAAATATATGTTTTTACAGCACTCAAAAAGCCCAGACTCTCCTGAATATTTAAATGTAAAGATCCCACCGAAGTATGCTCAGATGGGACAAAAATGGCATTTGAAGTCCCTTTATCTTGCCACAACACAAGCTAGACTGACAGTTGGTTTCTACACTATTATTAATTTATATTTATTAGCACAGAGTTCAAAAACATTAATATTTTATAGCACAGAGGAAGAAATATCCCTTCTCATTATACCCTGACCACGCTGATATTGTCATGGTTATTACTGCAAATTTCAGAAAAACAACAACAACAAAAAACTTCAGCACTGTAACCACATTTGTCTGAGGCTGTAGATTATTCTCTCTATTGCCAATAACATGACAGGACGTTAGAGAATAGACTCAGGAATCTTGCTTATAGGCAATTTCTACACATCTTTTAACTTCCCTCTCACATCCCCTTCTAGGCAGAAAACAAAGACAAGGGTAAAAGGATTCAAGTGGTTTCTTTCTGTCCTCAGGGTGTATCCTTTCTTTACCATTCCCCTCTTTCTTACTTTACATCTCTTTCCAGCTCTTACTGTGCACCAGTAAGCATCTGTGGCAGGTGACTTGCCAAACAGAAGTCCTTCTGTCCAGAGATAGAGCCTTTCCCAGAGTCACAGGCACACCAAATACAGAGGAAAATGTCTTTGATTAACTGCAAGTCTCATGGCAAACAATAGACGATAGCTGCTGAAGGACAAAGCAACCTGAATCTGTAGGAGTGATAAAAGCCAGTATGTCCCTTCTGATAATTGTTTTTTCCTACTTATTCTTCTAGTATTACTCACTTGAGGTCAGCCTTTACATCTGCAGTAAAGTTATGAAGGCTTATTCCTTTTCTGTATAGTGATCTTATGCTGTCTTAGACAAATAAATGTGGGGGAAAAGACATACAATTTTTACATTTATAGGAGGACTAAATTTATTCTCTGCATGTAGTAATTAGTGGTGCAAATGGTCAGTAAGCAATACTTCCATACCTTAATAAAACGAAATCTTTGGTTAATTAGGAGATTAAAACACATAATGAATATGTGAACTCTGCCAACTGTTCTAATAGAGGCCGTCAGCTCATTTATATTGTTAATTGAACAATTAGTATTGCTGAATTGTAAACCCACAGGAGACAGGAGTGGAGAACATGTTCCTGAGACACTGTATTACTCTGCTGGCACTACATATCTGTGGCCACACGAGACTCAGTTGCCCTCCAGAGCCTTTCAACAACGCAGGTGGATTTCAAGCATTAGGGAGAGAAATTTAAGTGCAGAAGTGTTTGCATTTTGGTGAGACTGATTACACTGCACTTCTCCAGCAATCTCCCAGCACATGAAGACTGACAGGTAAGCAAACATAGGAAAAAAAAGACAGAATGGTCAAGAGGAATAATGAGACATGTCCAGAAGTACCAGGCATCAAAGCCATCCTTATCCATGCCTTCTTTTCTGTTGGCAGAAAATAACACTGTTCCTGAGGCTACTCCAATTTTTGTGCATTCATAAATATATGTATATATATATATGCACACATACATGTATATAATATATATATGCCTATGACTATTTAGTGTACAGATTTTAAGCAACTTGCTGAAATGCAATACTTCTGAACTTGCTGCTTACTGCAGAAAGAAAAATAATAAAAATGCATAAAGAAGAAGCAGCAGATTTAGAACAGCTGCTGACTGATGGCACACAAGAGGGACTCTGCAGGGGAGAAGTTTCTACTGGGTTTCTATCAGCCTAGAATAATGCATGTGTTGGACTGAAGAGATTCATCTATAAATAGGATCAGTCTTTCTTCTGCATTGATCAGCAGATATAGGCATAACCAAGGAATTTAAGGTGGATGATGCAACCAGCAACAACAGAAAGAGAATGGTTTTTTGTCCAAATTAATAGACTGGAGATATTACTCAGGAACAAGCAACTAATGAAAAAAGTCATTGCTGAAATGTTGCTAAGATCAGGTACCGGCACTGAACTTTTAATCTGTCACTCAGAGTTCATGTTGGGCACAAAGATTAAAGTCACACAGGAGCTAATCAAACTAGGTTTTTACTCCACCCTTGCTGTTGTACACCAGGAATGCCAGTATGATCTGAAAAATAATATATTGTTTTGATGCTCTCTCAATAAAGCACCACCACACTGATGGAAAACCTTGAATGGAGGTGTATTTCCATCTTAACGTGAAGGCAAAAAAAGAAGTAAGGGGGAGAGGGAGCGACACAGTCTCTCTTGTCTTGTGACATGGACCTTGGGACCAGCTGTTCAATGCTTCAGTTTCAGGGACTTAGTAAAGCCACCACTGAGAGTCTTCACCTGAGCCAAAACCTGAGTTATTTATGTCCTCTTCAGAGAATGGTGTCTGGTAACACTGGACAAGTCTGAAATGTCTGTTTCACTGCACAACTGCTTCCATGTTGAGAATCCAGTGCTGCCTGAGCATCATTTTCCTGAAAAGCATAATAATATTTTATTTTCAGAGCTGTGTATTTCTCACCTTACACCTATTACCGTGATGGAACGTGGCAGCTGCTTAACAGAATACAGTTATATATGAGTTCAGGAAATTAAAATTAAATTAAAATTAAAATGTGGGTCAGATTGGGACTCTTGCACCTATGAAACAACACAGTGGTTATTCTGGACTGAGACAAATTTAAACAAAGGAGTCTTCAAAATCCTTTGAAAAAGTTGCATGAAAAGTTGCAAAACAAACTGTAAACAAGTGGAACACAAATATCCATGTTAGAAAGTTCTCTGTCTGCCTCTTCCTTAAAGCACTGATAATGTTTTCATATATCTGCCTCTGGGAGATCTCACATCAACCTTCTTAAGTACCTTGTACAGGTAACTGAAGACTAACTGGGACTTGCTCAGAAATAATTCCTGTGCTTTAATGTAAAAAACTGACTGATTTTTCAGTGGCAGGGTGTGTGAAATCCAGAGTTTCTAACCAATTGTCACACCATGCTTTAGTTCAGGGAAGCAAATCCCAAACAGAACTATTTATCCATGGAGAATACACATCATTGTGACAGGTGTTTAGAATTGTGCATTCTGAAACAAGTCCGCATGGTTTCAAAACAGCAGTTAGACAAATTCATGGAATGAAAATCCAACGAGCGCTGTTCAATACTGAAGTAAATACCTCTGCACAGTGGTGCCTGGCCTAGAGATTAACTGTGAATGTATACCAGGCAGTTGCTACAATGGGTTTGGGCCAGTTTTCAGTTTTTTCCTAGATATCCAAGTAATCACTGACAGTGACAGGATCCTGGACTGGACTCAACTTTGATCTGACTCACACAGCCACTCTTCTGTACTTACTGAAAAGTTCTGCACTTATTGTTACCAGACACAGAACATTTACTGTGTACAACTGATACAAGCCATGCAGAACCTTGCAAAACCAGGCACCACTGCTGAAAATACCCTAATCACTAAGTTGATATTCACCTCTACAGTAGTTAAATTTGCCACTGTATTTTAAGAGAAAAAAAATTTTGCAAGTCTAGAGCAGCAAGTGCTGATTACTGTATTTTTAATGATGCACACCATATTACTACAGTTGTTACTACCCTGCTGCTGCCTAACTGAAGCTATACTTTAGAAAAACTTCAAAATATTTATTTCTCTTCATCTCTCCTACGCTGTATTGAAAAACTCTAAAGCAATATAAGAATGAAAACCGATGTCTTAACACAGAAATAGTGAGTTTCATATTGCACTGAAACTTCAAACTTTTTCCCTCCCAACCTCTGACAATAAAGGGTTCAAAACAATCATAATTTGACTTCATTGATAGCTTTACTGTCAGTACACACTGAAAATTATGCATGTCATCTGAATAGTTCCATTATTCTCTTGTGAAAGAAGGCCTAAACCCCAATCTCAAAGTAAAGCAATCATGCATGTCCTTACTCATGCACACAGCTGTGATGCATTTGTGAGAATTATCTGCATTAGTATTAGTCAGTATGGATTTATGTGTTGAGATGATCAGTAATTAAATTTACAATTACACAAAGGTAGCACTTAGTGTGTTACACTTTGCCATACTGAGTAAATACTAGGAAAAAAATTACATGCACTAGAAAGTTAAAGAGGTCTTGGAATACAGAAAAAAAATGTAAAGTATACCAGTCTTTTACCTAGTCCTTTAAAAAAAAAATCAATATTTATGACTTCTGAAAATTGATATGTATTAGTTATGAGTCTTATGTGGTTTCTTCAACTGCTTTTTGTAAAATTTGCCAAGTTTTTAATAACTGAATCTGTGTATTTTATGTTAAAATTAGAACTCTTCCTTTGTGCCCTTTTCAACTTAATTATACATCACAATTGTTTCTGATTTTAGAGCTATCACAGACTTAACCTCCAATCTCTCTTTATTACTAGCTTACTCTTTACTATCTAGCATAATAATGAAAATGCTAGACAAAGAAACAGCAGAGGCATCTCCAAAGTTTCCAGCTCAAAAGCATTAATGTAGCTCTTTTCTTCTTAAAATTCATTGCTAGATTTGGCAGTATCTATGGGGTTTATTTGAAGACTGGGCGTTCAACATTGCAATGCCTTTTGAGTAAGGGTTGAACACAATCAGACACCCTTAGCTGCACCTAAACCTGGTATTACCTTAATTTATGTAAACTTGGAACAAATTCAGGAAGGTTAAAGTGGTTGTAAAAAGTGGTTATATAGAATAAAGGCAGTGTAAGATAAGAGCAATTCCTCCTTGGCCCTCCCCACCTGTGTTACACCTTTTAAGACTGACTTCACCCTTTCCCCACTGTATGGCAGCCCACCACGTGCTTAACAACTGTGCTGGTGCTTCTTGCTGGTGTTTAGCTCACACATCATCACCATGAGAGCCATGGCTAGACCTGGGGGACAAACAGCAAAGAAAGGAAGGGGGCATGGCATCTGATGTCAACGTTTCAATAACATAAATGAATGACAGATGGGAAGTTTACCAGCCAAATAAATTGCAAACAAATTACAGTTCAGCTACATCCATTATACCTGCCAGAAAAACAATCCCATTGACAGAACCGTTCTCAGGTGACTGGAGCTGCTGGGGAGACGCTGGAGTGCTGCTGTCCATGTGAGCCTTTATTTAGGCTTACAAAGGAGAAGCAATAGGTTACTGGAAATTATTGAGAATGGCTACAGACTAGTGATGTGCTTCCAACAGGCCAGAAATTCCCTTTACCATGAACCAGTGACAAGCCCCCTCCTTCTGCCTGCCGTGTTTATCACATTAGGGTTGCCTCCTGGCAAGCAGAACTCGAGACTTTGAAACATTGTATCCTGGTAGACCTGGTAAGTTTTCTGACTACCACTGAGTTACACAAAATCCAGCTATACACTATGAATTTGCTGTTATTTATTTATTTGCTGCTCTTTGTTCTTAATTACTTAGAGAGGATGCATTTCCCGCACTTTGATTTCCATGAGTTATGGCGTGGCATGTCTCCCAAGCAGCCAGGCACCACCAGGGTGCCTCTCTGCTTTCTCTCTCGCCAGGAAGGGCTGACACCCATCTGCTGAGTCTTTCCTGCTGTCACCAGGCAGCTGCTAAGAGGGACCTGCAGATCATTCATCTGACACCTCCAGCTGCAATGGACAGGGAGCTGAGCCACTCGACTTTGACCTTCTGATCTACTTAGCTTAAGCACCTAAACCAGATAACCCTGCTGCAGTTGTACGGTGCCTTGAGACTCCAGTTTTGCCTGGGGGTGATATGACACTAATATTAAAGTTTTTCCATCACCTGCCAGCAGTGTTCTCTGGAGCACTGCCTTGTCCCTTCTCAAACAGAAATTACAGCAGTTTTGTGTTGTAAAATCTCAACATGATAACAACAAAGAAATATTTTGTATCAGCAAGCCCACATCAGGGACACCACAACTGAAGTCTCCTTTCTTTTTCCAGGTAGGAAGGGATGACTGACAGGAAGTTCCCTGCAAAAAACACTCTAACACGCTCTTCAAAATAGCCTGGACTTGATGAGTTTCTGAATGTGATCCAAATAGCTGATATGATTAGCAAAACCAAATAAGCTTCCAGGTACTCCAGCCTCTCCCCAAGTCTGAAACAGAAATTATGGAAAATAATGAAACTTTCCTTCCTCCTGAGTAAGCCAGGGTTTGTTTTTTTCCTCTTTTTCCTCCTAATAGTACCTGTTTGTAGCTCATACTTCTCCTTACAAAGTTTGTCTCAAAACTAAGAGCAGTCTGAGAGGTCCCTGCTGAAGACAGAGTGTGTGCACCATAGATAATGAAGGCAAGAAGATGCAGCTAGACAGCTGGAATGGATTTTAATACTACTGGCACAGAATTTAATTTTATTTATTGAATGATTAATCCTACTGGCATACCTAAAACAATAAAGAGACATCTTTATTTTTTTTAATAAATAAATCAATCACATTATTACTGCAGTCTAAGCCAAGTGAGGTTTAAAATCAGGTCATTCAAGGCTATCCAACAAGAATCTCCTTTCCATGCTATCTGTTTTGCAAATGCTTATAGTTAAGTAATGGTTGATGTTTGATGACCATTCTCTACAAAGCCATTCTTTCTAGCAGGGCTATTTTTCATCCACTTTTACAGGCGGCACTAATAAAATTATGGAAAATCTGTCGGCTTAACATTCTGTAACCTTTAGGTGGATTTACCTGTGATTCATTCAGTTCAGGAAGTCAGGGGGACGGAATCCTATTTTGAGAGAATGGTCTTGCTACTAATGTTCATCTGAGTGCTTCCCAGGAAAATTTGAGAAAGACATGCTTTCCCTACTGCCATGTACTTCTGTGTACAATCAACAAGCATTTTGTTCTGAGCCTTGGAGATGAATGTTCCCAAGGCACTCCTCACAATATCCGAGGTTTCCTCTACATGTCCTTGGGCAAATGGCAGATCAAATGTCTTCTCACTGAGGGTGGTGACGTTTGGGGTTGTCTGGTTGCTGCATGGAAACCAGCTGCCTTTCGCTTGTGGCAGGCATATACAGAGATTCTGAGAAACATTGTCCTCTGGGATGGAAAAGCACTGAAGGAACATTGGATCAACTTTTTATAAAGAAACAGCTGAAGGAACACTCAGACCATACTGTAGAGAGAAATAGTCCTCATCTTCATATTCTCTTGCCAGCCCAATGTCAAACAAGTCAAGTCTGGCTTGAAACAAACACTGTGTGTCTGCTGAGATGCTCTGAAGAACTTCTCAGCAATAGGGATGCCTATCAGGAGCTCACACAAATGAGCTCACGCTCCCCCAGCAACTTGCCATTAATCCTCCTTCTTTGCTGCCACCGCAGGACTTACTGCAGCAAAACCATGATCCGAACCTCTTCTGGGAGCGTGCCTGAGGCAGAGACAAAAACAAAACCCAGGAATATTCCAGGCTATCAGCACCAGGTAACTGAATTTCAAGGCCAGTGCCTCTCAGGACTTCCACAAACAGATTTCAGTCCTCTGTCCACCCCTCTGGTTTCTAAGAGCCCCTGTTTCTCATAATCCCTCACACAGTATTTTTTTTTTTTTCAGGGGAAGCAGGAATCTACTATTACCCACCTTGAACAAATGGGAATTGATGATGTGAGCAACTTGCTCAAAATCAAGTGTCAGCATTGAGACAGAGGAAACTATTGAACTCATAGCCCCAGAATCACAAATTTTCATCCCAAACCTTAGACAAGCCTTACATTAGGAATTCAGTGTAGATGTAATGGATACTTACTTCTTGAATAGGGTGAAACTATGTAGCAGCACACCCTGCTCTCCTTCTGACTCCCGCACGAGGTCATTGGTAGTGACAGGGTTCAATACCAAGACAGAAAGTTTCAAAAAGAGGGAGGCCTGTCTGGATTTTGTGCCCTTCTCAGCATAACTCCATATATCCCAGCTGCACTGACATCCCGAGCACAGTACATCACACCTGCAGTCAGCAGTGTTCTGTTTTCCTTGCTTCTGTGCTGAAGAGGAGTGCATGACGGGAAAAACTGTCCTCTCCCAAGATGCCAGTTAATTCTTACTTTCAGAAGTGTCCTTATTTTCTTTCTGTGCTTATTTGGGTAATCACACTTCACCCCTGGGGCATAGATTTGGAGTGTTCAATTCAAGCTGTGTTATGTTGTATTATGATGCAATGTAATACGGGATAAATGCTTGCTTCCTCTGGGATACTGCATTTTGAGGCACACTAATGCCAACACATGGGTTTGGGAAACACAACTAATGACAAAATCCTAAAATCAGGAGCTACTGATTCCAACTTAGTAAAGGATAAAAAGGAAAAAAAAGAAAAATGGAGTAAAGGATGGGTGAAAAGTTATAAATACTGTTGACAGTTTTAAATACAAAGCTTTTTGACAGGTATTTCTTGAACTTCCCTTGGATTTTAATACAGCCAATTCTAAAGATAAAATACAGACTCTTTCCTCTGCCTAGCCTGCTGTTTTGGCATAATATCCAATTTCAGTATCTCTAACAAAGGCATAATTAGACTCACGATTACAGATGTGGGACATCTACTCCCACCACATTTTAAGTTGAAGCTTTAAGACCCATTTTTCTCAGCCCACTGCAACTACTTTTATTCTGCATGAAGCTTGCTCCTTTGTTCAAAATCTTCAATTGTTTATAAATGTTTAACTATAAGGCAATAGAAAAAAGCTGGATATTAACCTATATAGAAAGGGAAGTCAGAGATAAAAAAGAGCTGCAAAAATTCTAACAAGAACTGATAACAAGAATAACAAGATAACAAGAATAATTTAAAACCACCAAAACCCAAATCTGGCTATTGGCAATTAAATCACTTTAAAACAGGTGTCATTACACAGGGATTCCTTGTGGGCCTTTTGTAAATTCCTTCCCTAGGTATTTATCAGTGGACAGAATCACTGTTGAGATGGATGTCATGTATTCACCAACACCCATGTACCCAAGCATACAGTAGGTAATTGGCTTCTGTCACATTATTACATTTTTGCTCCAAAAACCCATGTTGTGCTAATGGGAATAAATGAATGGCTGCTACTGAGGACAAACACTGCTGCTCGCTAAGAAAATTGCTCAGAATTGGACCAGCCTGAATCAGCTAGGGACTGAGCTTTAGTTTCACTAATTTCTTTGTATGGTTTAATATCAGGCTGTCACCTCCAGTACGCTGAAAACATGGTACCTGTGGTTCTCACACAGGAAATTATCAGGGGGTTCTATCTCAGCCAGAGACCTGTCAGTCTCCCAGCTTCTCACTGAAGACTCAGAGACTGAAAATACAGAGGGAAGGTAGGCCTTTACTGACAAAGGCAGGCAGAGATAGGGTTAGTCCCACTATACTCACCAGGCCCTCTACTCTGACCCTCACCAAAATATCCCTGCTGAAGTGCTGCTTTGCCCACAGTGCATTGATGCACCACTTTGTGTAAATGAGCTCATCTCTAAGCCCACCATATATCATTTACTCTATAAAATAAAATTCAACAGAAAAGTCAAAAATAGTTTTGGACCACTCTGTTTCCCACTGTGTAGAGTTCTGAAGAAGAAATTTTCAGGTTACTATTTTTGCCAACCTTAGCTGTATTTTCTGGATCATCTAGTTTACATCACATGGCACAGGGAAATGATATATCCAGAAATTCATCAAAGGCTGAGGGCACGCAAATGTCTTCTAAGTTCCTCTCCTGCTGTTGCTCAGGGACAGAGTAAAGAGATGTGTTGTGTTTCTGTCTGTGGCATCTGGCTTGCTTGGCAATCTGAATCAAATGCCTTGAATCTGCAGATCTTCAGCTTTTGAAACAGGTAAACATTGGATTTTAATGAGACTGAACTAAACAGACTGAGGAAGTGCTAAACTGTAGTCTTGGTCCTTGAAGGAACCAAAGGGAATAGCAACAGGAGCACAGGAGTGAGGTAAAAAATTGCAGCAAGCTAACATCAAGCAATCCAACATGAAATAAATGGATTCCTACCAAACAAAACCTGTGTGAGGTGCATCTCTCTGCTGGATGCAATGTCAAAATGTCTGCTTTTTCCATCCAAAGACTGACTGACATGTGAAGGCAAATGCAGTGTTTCTCCAGCTGTCTGGGCTACTGAGAAACAGAGGCAGCAGATACTTAGCCAAAGGATCACTTTTATTTATGATGTCAACATTTCTAAACTTCATAACATCTCTCCCAAATCCAGCTGGACTAAAATTGCTAAAATATCTCCTTATAACTATATGAGTTTAATTTATATTACAAAATATTTACTGCCAACAGTGAAGCCTCTTTATATAAAACGAGTAGATATGAAAACATCCATATTCATATGAAATAATTAGATATATGAATAGATATATGCCTAGGTTGCTTTCTTTTCTCTTTCCATGGGGACAGCCAGGACCAGCCACTTAAGACAGATTAAACATTATGTTCTTTTTTCAGCAAATGACACAATCTCTCTAAAATACTCCAAAGTTTTGACTGATTCACTTAATTGCTTTGTCTTATTTTTCTCCATCTGTTGAGGGAGAA
The DNA here is from genome assembly GCA_013400235.1 of Oriolus oriolus. Classification (NCBI taxonomy): domain Eukaryota; kingdom Metazoa; phylum Chordata; class Aves; order Passeriformes; family Corvidae; genus Oriolus; species Oriolus oriolus. The sequence continues at coordinate 22,673 of VXBT01009153.1, forward strand.
TATTGAAGTATGTGCTGTAATTCACTCTTAGAAGTACTTTAAAAAACTAGCATTATATTCAATTCCTGTCAAACCTATGCAAAATCCTTGAAATCAAAGGCTAGTTTCTCCTCTCCCTTTCACTACTTTTTTACTACATCTTTTTCAGATGAGGATGCTCTTTTTAATTTGCTTGTTGTTTGCCATTCATAGGTAAATGGCAAACACATAGATCATATATGTGTTAGTTATGTTTTCATCACCAATGATTCATTACCTCAGAAATTCAAAAGTGATCACAAACCTAAGATTAGAGAAACCCAGTGATTCTAGTGGAGTACTTCAAAGTATCTTAGGTGTCTTGATTTACTTGTGTTTCACATGTGTAGCCCTTTTGGGGAAGTTTACAGAATATGTGAGGTAACAAACCAGACAACCCAGTAGGGCATTAGCAGTCCTGCAGATACCACACGCAACTGAAAGGAGAATTAGCAGAATTTGGTTCAGTATTTCTACAGCACTGGGAACTGAAGAATGCTACATGGACACTTAACATTACCCGTAGTAATAAGAAACCTTGACAGCCTCAGCTCAGCATCTCTCTTAAGCACGTGCTTAAAGCTAGGCATGTTCTTTGGATGTGAGGGGTGATTATGGGTCCCAAGCAGTTGTGCAGTGCTGTATATGGATGGAGGGAAAATATCCTTCCTGACCCCCTGTGGGCAATCATCTCAGCTCCTGAAGCATGAAATTAGAGTGGCCTTATCTTTGCTTGCATACTGTAACTACAAATGTTATTAGCGATCATAAATTTAACAAGCCTTATTTTAAAATCCACCCACAGCACTATTGCATGACTTTTGAAGACAGTCCTTTTCGAGAACTTAGAACTTTTTTCCTTACATCTTTTAATATCATTTGGGTGAACTGGGGAAGGAAGGTCAGTGTCAAACCTGCTGAAATGCAAATATTAACAGTAGTGCTTAGCCCTATTTCTGCCACCTTAGAACAAACAGAAACTTCCCAATGTGTAGAAATAATAACATTAAAATAAATACCACTCTGTCCTTCCCTGGAGTCTATGAAAAGTCTTTACACCTTGGGCAAAAGGATCCTCAGATCCCAAACTTTGAATTGTTCTGGTCTAGTTGAAGTTGCCACTTGGCCAACTTTGTATTACTTAAAATGATAACCACAGTTTGCTCCTCTATTTGTCTCTTCTTTTAATGAGGAAGCCCCACCACAGCTCAGCAGAAATGATTAATCACCAGAACAGAGAAATCACCAGCACAGGCAAAGATAATTGGCTGTGTTTGGATGACAGCAGGAAGAGCAGCACAGGTTAACTTTTCTGTTCAGAGAGAGATTCTTTGCAAGTATTCCTACTATTTGGAAGGAGAGAAAAGGTGAATGGCAGTGCTGCTTCCCACACATGGAAAACCCATCTCTTATGCACAATGAGCAACATGTGTTTTTTGGTCCAGATGACTTTGTACTTTAGCCTGAGGAAAAACAACGCAGTCACAGTGAAAACAAACCCTTCAGAACCTGGGGAGGGGCAGAGTATATTTCTCACTTGACCTTTCTTGAAACCCTTCCCCCAGCAGATGAGCTCCCACTGAGATTTAAACCATGAACAGCAGACAAACAGATGTTAATAGCATCTTGGTGGAAACTCTGTGCTAGTCCAGAACTCCTGCTGAAAACGCTACTGGGCTTTATCCTCCCTCCAGTAGGCATCTGTGCTAAAGCAGACATTCTGAAAGGATTACAGTTTTGCTGCAGGCTCATGGAATACAAAAAGCAGAGCTGTGAGGGAGAAAGACCTTTACTGAACATCTCTCCAAATAAGCTTATTTAACAATCAGGTGGGAGAAGACAAGTCTATCTTTTCCTTCTTGCTTCCAAGCCTTTTCCAGGGTGAATACCCTGTGATTTACATTGCATTCGAACCTTCATCACTGTCCACCCTCTTGGCAAGCACCTCCTTCCATTCTGTTCCCAATCTCCATGTCTTTGATTATATTGATTAAGTTAAAACCAGTATATCAGAAACCTACTGAAGCAGCTGACTTCAAGTATCTACAACAGCAAAGACAAACTTTGGTGAAAAGCACCTGCAATCATCAGAAATAAAACTAAAGAAAAAAAATAGAAGAATAAAGTATTGATGGGAGAAAGCATCAATACAAATAAAGGAAAAGGCCAACTGAAAATTGTAATAATGTCTATGGGATTTCCTGTGGATTGGGTAAGGTGGTAAAAGTTGAAGAAAATGAGGACTTGCACCAAAATAACACTAAAATTAAGTGTTATAGCAAAGGAAGCAGATGAAGTGGAAAAGCAAATACAGAACCTCTCTGTGGTATTGCTGGATCAACCTCCTGGTCAAGCAATATGAAACAGACCTGAAAGCATCTCATGGCTTTCTACGCCTTGGACTGCAAGTAAAATATCTTTTAAAAATATGATGTGAAGGAAATGCAGGTGCAACAATGGCTCCTAAATGTATCAAAATGAGGTCTCCAGTTGGTAAATGGGTAACAGCTTCTCTTGTCTTATCTTACCTCTTTGCTAGAGCTTCTGAACATTACTGAAAAATAAATGCATTTCAAGTGTATGGTTGCACTTATGTGGAAAATGCTATTGCATCTCCTTATTTTTTTTCTTTTGCTCTTCCTTGCTCCTAATATTACCAAATTATTTTGAGCTTCAAGGCTTTTACTTTAATGGATGCCCCCATTCAGCTGAATTCAAAATCCTCTTTACTGTGAAGACCAAAGGACAACACATGCAACATTAAAACCACCTGGATAGTTTACTTTATTCAAGCATCATTTACATTAATGTGTGGAAGACATTCATGTGTTTAAACCCTTAAGAAAAGAAAGAAGGCTGGGGTCAAGCAAGGAAAGAGAGCTTCTGACTGGAAAGAAAATCCAGGAGGATGCCCACTGCTTTGTGTGAAGCATGATGTCAACAGAAGAGACATCAGACTGACGAATCTAAAAACTATACCCCCTTTGCAGTGGTTTCTAAGGTTCACAAAGCACCTCTCTGCAACCTTGCATGCCACATTAACAGCTCTTTTGATGCTTTAGTAGTTTTGCACCACACCCTGAGATGACCTATATTGTTATGATATTATACCATTACTACTTTTAATGCTAATAATGGGATTTGTCCCATCATTACACAGAGGCCACAGGAGGAGAGGTCTCTTCCTCAAAGCCAAACGACTGCACCTGGAGGTGTGAAGGAAATACAAAAGCCTGCTGTACCCCGTGCTGTTTTGTCCCACTGGAGTCCATTTAGCTGCATACTGGGACTGACAACGTTAGTGCACAGCCTGGCAGGTGATGGTGGGGCCCACCTGTGGCTGGCAAATGGGACTGCTCAGATAAGGAAGGCTGCTGGCCTGATGCCTGCTGGAAGTTCAAAGCCTGAATTAGGCCTCGAGGTAACACTTCTATCCTTGTATGATATAGTGTGGGAGTGAATAAGACTCTAATTTGGAGATGAAGCACCCAGGCTTGGAAGGTGACAAATACTTACATGCTGTTTTTTACACAGAGGTGGACAGAAAACCACTTTCAAAAAATTAATATGCTGAGAGATATTTTTTTTCTCCTTTTAAATTTGAAGTCAACTGTGTATCGCTCAACTGTACAAAACCAAAAATATGCCAAAACAAAAGTGGAAAAAAAGACCAGATGAGGAATAGGAATATTTCCTCTTTTTAATCCCATATCTATAGAAAGGCCTCTGCAGGATGGAATGGACTGATGTAGCTTGTGACTTGACCCATAAATATCCAACAAATATGAACTTGAACATGAAAGGAAGTATTCAGTACGAAGCAAAGTGACCTTTCTCTCTTTGTCCTTTATAATTTGGAGAAGACATGATTCCCTGTGTAGACTGTCCACCTGAGCCTTGTGCTCCCACCAGTAACAGAAACTGCTGCTGTTGCACGGAGCTCTTCTGAGGTTGCCTTGATGAGTTTCCAAGCCTGACAATGAAATGGTTAAACTTCTCTGGCTTTCTAGGTGCTTGTCCTTCTCTCTCCTGCCACAGACTAGCTGACCAGTTTTCAAGGGTGAGCCCAGGAAGACAGAGCATGTGGAAGGGAAGGAGGAGGGGATTGGTCTCCAAGCATTCCCGTGAGCTGCTTCTTTTCAAAGGCTTTCTTGTTGAGCATGGAACACAACAACTTCCCCCGCAAATGGTTACAGAGCCACCTTGTTTCAGCTTTTATTTCATTTGTTTGTTTCTTCAGAAAGACTGACATTATTATGGGAAAGAACATTGAGAGAACAAGTGAAATTTAAACAACATCCTGCTCTGAAACATTCTGGTTAAGGCAGAGAGCATCTGTGCCACTGTATTTTAAACAGGCATTTGGAAGAGAAGTAGCTTTGACAGGATGATAATTTAGTCCTTTTGACTCCCTCACTTCAAAGTGAATCTATCTGGAAATTCTCAGAGGAAACAAAGTTTTGCTGAAAAATGCCAAATTCTTGACCCTGACCTATTTTGTTTGCAACAACAGGGGGGATACAAACTTCTGCCAGAGCAAAGCATTGTTTCTAGGATGGCAAATGGATTCATCCTTGCTTCTGAATCACTGGGAACCCTGCCTGGCAATATCTGTCATCAGCTGAAGAACAAGGTCATTCTCAGTTTGCCTTGTTTTTAATTAGCCTTCAACTGGCAAGAACTGTCTGAAAAACAAACAACGAACCAAAATCCCACCAAAAAAATAAACAAGCCAACCTCAACCAACCAACCAACTAACCAAAAATAAAACCCCTCACTCACAAAGCAAAAAACCAATCACCTCACAAATATACAGGAAAAGCAAAACCTCCTTTTTGTGAGGTGACCTGGATTTCTTTCTCTCCCAGTAAAGAAAATATGACTACACTGTCAATACTGGATGTTACTGATCTGAGGTCATTTGGGCTTTATCTACACAGGGGATTTACACACATTTTCCCACTGAGCAGGAAGCAACAACAATAGAGGTCGCAGTGAATAACTTCTGGAGGCGTGACCTATATTTTGTCTTTCCAAATGACTTATCAGCTTTTCAGGTGTAAGAATACATTTCTTGGGGAAGAGAATGGAGGACAAATCACTGATATTTCTACCTCCACTAAATCCAGGCCAGTGTTTCACTTGGGAAAAATTGGTGGAAACACGCTGAAAGCAATGAATTAATGTTTATTCACAACCAATATGAGGATCTATATTTTCATACGTGAACACGAACCCACAGAGGGAGTAGGACCCGGCAACAACTGACATTAGATGGATTTTTTTCATTTCCTGAGTTTGGCAGTATGTTACATATCCCAGGAGTAGATTTGCCACTGGCCTAATACTTCCCTACATATACAATATTTCAGAGGATGCTCCTGAAGTCTTTGACTTTACTAATTTAAATATTTGCCGGTTTCACAAATCTCAGCTCAGTTTCTCCTGCTTCATTGCCTCACTACTCTATGGCACACATTGCCTTACTGAAAATGAAAAATACCAATCCTGCAAACTGGGAGTTGCAGAAAAGAGCTACGTTAAATTATTTTTCTTAAAATTGAGTTAATCCAGCCACTAATATCCATTGACTCAAATTTTTACAGCCCTTGCAATGGCATCTATTCTCCCTGGCTAGTTTCCACTGTTTATCTGCAGATTGTTTCTTCTCTGATAGTACTTGTGCTATTCTGATAATTTCTGAGCAATCCTGGCTCTTGGATGCTGCACTGTTACAACACACTGCAAAAGTAACAGTGAAATTAGCAGTCATATTCTACGAGATCTGAAAGCTTCCTCACATGAGTTGCTCAAAAGGAAAGACTTTTCTTTTCTGCTTGTAATGACAGGAATGAGAAAAGGAACAAAATTGGCCACAGCTACTCAGTGCCTGATTAACAAAGTACATGCTGCTCCAGCATGCTCAAAGGCTAGTAATTCAATTTAAAGGTATACATTAGAAGCACATGCTACAGCTGATTCTGTGCACTTTTAATTGGCTTAACTACCAGGTTTACAGAGGGGAGGTGGAACTCTTGCTGAGATGTTCGCTCAGTACAGAACAACACGTTACGACAGACTGTCAGTTATCCAGAATGAATCAGAGTTGTGTAGTACCCTTTTTTCTCAGTGCTGTTTTCTAATCAAAAACATTCCCCTTGTTCTCATATCCATCCCACGAAGTACTAATGGAAGCAAACTTATACCAGAGGATTGCATTATGTGTCAAAAAAGCTTAAACAAATAAAAAACCCGACAAAACATTGCTCATTTCTGACATTCACCAAAACTTCTGTTCCAGAACTGCAATAATACTACCCTTTCGAGCAAAAATTTTATTAACTTTAATGTCTATCATAATTCAGTCATCAATAACAATATCACAGTTTTGCTTGTTATCTCATTAACCTGGTGTTCCTCATGCTTCTCGTAAACAGTGCAGGAATGTTCTTATAACCTTGCTGTTCATTTAATTGCCGTTAAAAGTCGTGATGATCAGAGTGGTCTACATAATTTTTGGCAGCAGATTCCAAGCTTTCTAACAGACTGCTTTCCACCTGGTTTCACTTCAGGATTCATCATTTCCCTGTGGCTGCCAACCCCCACTGTTGCAGCTGATTTCTATCAGGGTCACAAGCACAGCTGGGGTACAGACATCTTACACAAGGAACTGTGGTGACTTGGCCAGATCATTAAATCCAACTTTTCCCCCTCACATTTCTTCTCTATCCAAGAAATTCAAAATAGCAGAAGATGGGGGCTCTGCCTTTTAAGTGACTTGCAAGATGTGTTTATTTTTTCTTAGAGTAAGAGATTTCCAGTTGTGGGAAGCTACAGAATTTCCACCAGCCAAGACTTTCAGGATCAGCTGGAAGCAGAAGTGGAAAAATGTAGCATCTTTCATTATCTCCTCAGAACTGTAGAGTATGTGATTGAATTTTATCCATCTACATAAATCTGGAAACACCAGTAAATCTTGGTTTCAAGTTTTCTGTACATCAAGCTTAATATACTTGATATATAAGAAAAACATTATAGGCAAAAGAGCCTAACCTATTTCTAAATTGAACTTAAGCTAATAGCACAGCTCATTTAATCTTTAAATTTTACATCTGGAAGCAACACATATGGGGTGTTACAGATTAATAGAAGTTTGTTCAGCTCCACCACCACTGTGGACTCTGGAAAGTCTGAATATTTGCTCTGAACATCTGTAGTATCTTTATGGCATGACCTCTAAACTCTGTGGTATATAGAGATCTGAATTGTAATTAATAAGATGGTGTTGTACACAGCAATGTTAATTACTCTGAAATGTTCCAGATGCAAAAGTAAATCAGAGTTTGTGTTTTTTCTCTGAATATCTAAATATAATGATTTATATGGGAACATGTAGCTGGCTGTGGATTATAAATCAAAGAATCTCGAAATTTACAATTATGCTTCTGCAAACAAGGTTTGGTGGTGAATGCAGTAAAGACATGTAGCTTTCTGAGATGTGGATGCAAGCCAGTTCCCCAGATCTAAATATCAAAGGTTAAGGGAACTCTGCAACCTCACTATAAATATATATCTGAATATATGTAACAGACACTGCAGTGGAACTCATCCAAACAGCAGCACAAGCACTCCTCTGAATGATAAGGAATCCAAAATCAAGATACAAACTTTCTAAGATGTTCTGTAAGAGAGCAGTTATTTCAAAGGAGATTGAAGGTGTTCAATAGCCTCGAAAAATCACAGCCCAAATTGTGCAGAGCACATAGCATAACAGGTACTGGTATTATTACTCTCTTCCTCAAGGGTTTTGAGAGAGACAATCCCCAACATGGACTGTTTCAGATTCCAGCCAATATTTCAGGCTCCAGTCCATACAATCATACTAGTTACATAAGCCACTTTCCCAAAAATGCATCACTAGTTAATAATTTTGCACTTACAGATACACATTTTCTACACTTTAAAAGCATTGTTAGTAGAATTGAGGGGGCTTCAGGGAGGAAACACAGCTTCCAGTATTTTACACATAAAAATATTAAATAAAATAAACACTGAAGTTTAATGATGAACTTTCTCAATTCATTTGTTGCCATAACTTAAAATCTAATATGAACACTTCTTCCAGTCGAAGAATGTGCCTCCATAGCTCTCTGATTTACCTGGAGGTTCCTAGTGTGTCACAACTTGCATCATCTGAACAACTACAATTCTTTGTTATGTCATTTCCTTATTTCTCAGTCCTCTGTGAGGTGACAGAAACAATTCCAAAGACTTTACTGTCATTACAAGTGGTGACTGTCAAGGACACACAACTGCTAAAAGTTAGAAAAGGAAGGAAGCAGAGGGAACAGCCCCCAGTATGGTGTTTCCCCCTCAAAATGACCATAAAACAGAAAATTCAGGCTTCATATCCACTTCTTCCACATGATGTGATGCAAGTAATCTTTTTGTGGTGAAAAAGTAGAAATATACTAACTTTGCTATGTAACTTGAAAGGTACATTTCACTATGCAGATGTCTATTTCCTTGCAGGCTTTAAAGTCCTAGCAAGGTTATCAGAGATCTTTAAACACATAAGTCCTTCATTCAGTTTTTTTTTTTAATTTCTGGCTTATTTCCTGATGCAGGAATAGGCTACAGTAATTCAGGTGCAAATGAAACTGCCAAGAGGCAGCTGCACTCCGTATACTCAGCCAAATACACACTCTGACTCCAGCTTTTTACTGTTATGATTTTGTTTCATAACATCAATAAGGCATTTCAGCTGTAATGGCCTTTAGGGATTATTACTGAACTCCTTGGGTGGTTATAGCTACTCAGCCTCTGGCTCTGTCACTCCACACAGACTAAGCAGAATTCTGCAGCATTCTTTGTAGGTATTCATTTACATGGATCACACCACATGTCGCTGGCTAAGGCAGACAGCCCACAAAAGCAAGTTTCCTCCTTGTCTCTTATCCCAAGAAGAGACTGAATGTGTACATCTTGCCTTACACCCCCATGAAATCTCTTGCCATCCACTGTTCTCCCATCCCACTGGGCCATCACAGGAGGGAATCAATTCAAAAACTGCTGAAATCAATCTCAAATGAACATCTTTTTTGCTTGTGTTTAAAAATAGTCCTAGAGGGGAAGAAGGGAGGTGACTGATCACTCTCAGAGTTTTCTGAATGTAGACGTCGCAAAAAAAGAAAGCAGATGAATTTATTGCCTAGTTAGGGTTTAAGTGTCTAACACTTAAAACAGATGGGAAGCTTGTTAAAGAAATTTCTGTGCTTAACTTTCCTTTGGACAGTGAGCACTGGATCATTTCAAATTGCACAATTTTAAATCAGAATTGCAGAGTGCTAAACAAAATCCTTCTCTGAGTGAAAGGTATTCAGAAATCATACCCTTGTTTCAATACATCTCTGTTCTGAACAGCTTGAAGGTGAAAGCCATCTTAAAGGCAGTCTGACCCATGCTCACAACAAGATGGAGATATTGCTGTTTTCACAACTTTTGCACGTTTTATAAGGTTCATTTACATGATTCCTCTTGACTGAAATGTGTTTAAAGAATATATTGGATTTAAGTATCAGTAATAGTTTACTAGAAGAGTTCTTCAATTGGTTCCTCATTCTCAGTGCACTTCTGGAAACTTTCTCACAGCTGTAAATTAAATGTGTGTTTTCAAAAACTCAGCATTGACCATTTTAGCCGGATCACCTGGGAGTCATGGAGCAATAGAATAATATTAAAGGGTCATAGGCGTATCACTGAGATGAGCCTGTGGTTTTATAAAATGATTGCAAGCTCTGATTTATGCCAGTTGTAGAGAAGCCAGGTTAATTTTCTCCCTTTCTCAGGTTGGTTCTGCCCACGAGAGAGAATCTCTATCTTGCACTCTCTTATCTTCAGATAAATAAGATGAGGTATTCCTCAGGCAGAACAAATAAGAATCAGTTCTCTGCAAGATGACATACTGCAGCAGCCAGGCTGAGCCTAAGCCCTTTCAAAAATTCCTTGTGAAGATTCCCTGTTTACTTCGCAGTCTCTGTCCTACCCTTGTGCTTTGTTTTGTCTACAGTCTTCTAGGATATTTTTTTGCTATTGTTATGGAAGTGTGATAACTTAAGTGAGCACATCTCCCTTTTCCTCACCCATAAGCGTTGCTGTAAATTTCCAAGATTCCAAATAGAACAGAAATTAACCTGCAAGACACAGTTTGTATTTTCCATCTTCCCGCAGTTTCACGGTGGGTTTTCACCCGCACTTGTCAACAGGCCAGTATAGATAGGCCTATCTATAGGTAGATACCACAGATAATATAAATTAGGTAACCTCTAGCATTGGCTTTGATATGCTTATCACACATAAAATAAAATGGAGAAAGAGCATTCTTTTGAAAGATGTCAGCTGAGCATTAGTACTATCTATGTGTGGTTTGCAGGTAGCTCAGTCAGAAAAAAATGAAAGTTTCAAGAACTTCATTTTCAGAAAAAAGCTAAAAATCAAATGGGGCAAATCTTTCTGGGAAAACAGTTGCAAGCTCGTGACTGAAAGTACAGTAATTGGTTAATAATAATAACAATATTATAAAATTAACTTAATTTTTTTTAAAAAAGTGGCTTGGAAAGATACTCTTTCCATAGTTCTGTTGTATAAAACCAAGTGGAAACAATCTGATGGAACGCACATACTTGTAACTAGCAGAACAAAAAGTGGGAAAATGTTGAAGCAAATTTTATTCTGAGTTCTCCCCTAAATAGAAGGAATTTCAGATCTGAGATTTCTCATTCTACTTCAGTTCCATCCTATGTAACTTCACTGGAAGAAATGCCCTCCAGTCAGATGTTTGAGACAAACGAAACGACACCATGCCAAAATGTGACTGTACTCTGACCCTCAGGGCAGATACAACACACGGAGCTTTTCTGCGACAGAGTCCAAGATACATCAGCCCAAGTGATAACCCAAAGGTCTAAGAGGGAAAATGGATATGCACACTACAGATCTTTCCAGTCCTGAGAAGGATGCTGAAATTCTGACATAGCTCAGAGAAGAGCTTGTTCAACTTCCTCTATGACATTGATATGTGATCCCCATCAACACATGACTCTGAGACAGGACAGGAACGGTCTGTGCTCAGGACCAAGGCACTGAGTTGTGGCTCTACAATCACTCAGATCTCACTGCTCCAAGTCACATGATAAGCCAGTGTGCTGAGAAAAGAGGACAAGGTAACCTAGACCCTGGCCCTGCACCTGGGCTGTTATAAATTTTACTGTTGCCCCGCTTCCTTTTTCTCACACCAGCCAGGTATCTCCAGATTTCACTACTCCAGATTCACACCTCATGAGAATCAGCAGTAGAAAACCTGATTATCACATTTTAAACAAGCTTATCTTTAAGAAACTGGATTTTTTAAAAGTTAAATCAAACAATTTTGATTAAACTGGTCTTATCTCAGCACACAAGTAGTCATTTGGAACTATTGGTTCTGATTCTTTTGTTAAAGAATACAGATCCAGTAAAGTAAGGGAAAAAAGCATGTATCTCAGCAACAAAGTTGGAGTGGGTTGCAATTAGAAGGACTACAGAAATTCAATTTTGTTTACTTCTATGATATAAAAATGCATATAGTGGGAAAAATTAGACTTTGGTATGGCAGGATTCCCTCCAAAAAATGTTAAAGACAGAAGCATACAAAATTAGTGCATCTTCCAGTGGCCTATCCTTGTGTTAGATAAGCACAAGGGACAACATAAGCCTCGTATTCTAATTCGACATGAGCATATCTGAGTGGGCAGACTACACCAAGGGAATGAATGAATAAGAGACATCCTCACCATCCTAAATCTGTACTTGTGCTACAGCTAGACTTGCAGTGAGCTTAAGTCAAATTTACAAATGTTCAGGAGGCATAAAAGAACGAATTAAAATGGAACCCAGAAAACAATAGCATTGCAGTAATCCTACCCGGCTATCTTCATTTTCTCTAGCTTTAGCTTCTATTAGAGCTTCCTTAGGTGCTCTGCTGTGCTCATTTTTGTTAAGAACTTGTTTCAGAGATGGGATTCCAGAAAATGAGAAAGATTATTCTTACACAGGTCTCACAGCACTGCTGGGTGAAAGCTCTGACAGGAATGACTCTGTCCCTGAAGGACCCAGTTCCAATCAGGCAGAGCTCCAAGGCAGCAGGAGACCTAACAGAATGAGGGCACATCATAGTTATGCAAGAGGGCTTTGTTCCTGGAAAGGTAAAGCTGTGATAGTGCCCAGACTGCTCTAGGACAGCAGCCAGAGGCTGAGCCAGTCGGAACATCCATAGGGTCATATAAGAATATTGAAATGGGAGGGGAAATAATAGATGTGGATGTGGCTGGGGCTCTCTCTCCTACCTGGCATCTCTCTCTACCTCAGGAGACCCTTTTCAATGTAGGTGCCTGGAGGCAGCCATCATTAAGGTGGCAATGAAGAGGTGAGGGGCCTGGGAAGAGGCAGTCAGATCCCAGTGCTGGCAGATGCAGCTGCTGGAGTAGCAGTGACATTCTGAGACTCTTTTGACACTTTGTCCCTAATCACCTGCCACCATGATCCCCTGTTTGCTGCAATCTCTTCATCAGGCCAACTCTTTTGCCCCAGCTAGAGCCTTGTTCTCCTCATTCAGCTACTTTTCTTCCTTTTTCTTACAAATGATCCTCTTTTGGTAAGTAGCTACTTCAGCTGCTCCCTGGATCCTTTCTTTCCTTCCTTTACTTTCCCCATCCCTCCCTATGAGGCCTTTACATGTCACTCTGCAAGTCCAGCACCATTCTCTTCCCTAAGCTGCTTCTCTTTAAGGTTTAGCTGCCCCAAGGCATAGCACTTTCTCCAGGTTCCTACAGCACCAACAATCTGAGATGGACAATGGCCCCCATGAAATCCCACTGACCTCCTGGGTTTACACCACTGTCCTTGGTGAAGTTACAAGACATCTTTTTTAGTATTTTTAGAATTGTGAAATATTGAACTGCTGCTGCCCACCACCACTGCCCAGCCTGCTGTTAATGTGCATTAGGAGAACACACATAAATAACACTAACAAGACTTTGTGAGTGAATGTGGGGAAAAAAAAAGCTACTTAATTTTGTGGAAAACATACTTCTGGCTATTTTATTAAATAAGCAAAAGCTTACTTTCTTCTTCACATACTGCACTGCCCATGCACCACAGAACACTTACACAGCGATTTCACGTGCTATTTTTAAATGTTATAGATAGTTCTCTTAAAATACCAATCGATGCAACCAAATGGCATGGCCTAATAATATGGAGAAAGATCGAGAGTAAAATGCCACATGCAGAGGTACATAGTCACAGTCTTATGCTATCTGAAATCATTCTGAATATAACTTTATGATGATGTTAAGAGAAGTACTGATAAGAGATGGAGGAAAGGGGATGTGTAGATCACAGAAGGAAGTTCACAACTTCTCTGCCAGAAGTGCTGGAACAGTGAAGTGGGAGGTAGCATATACACACATACAACTAGGCAGGAGAGAAACTGCAACACCACTGGGATGTACAGTGAACTGTGTTTAAGGTTTTGAAAGCATCAGCACAAATTCACTGTCAAACTGCCTCCATGCAGCCTGTCAGGGTACAGAACCAGGGCCAGATACAAGATGGACAGTGGTCCTGAAGCTCTGGAGCAAACATAACACATTCGGGCACCTTTTCATCCAGATGCCCACCAGCCAGAAACCCTCTGGCCTCCACTGATACCTGTTGGCAAGGCTTTTTCTCATCTAGAAGTGGGCAATCCCCCACCCACTAACAAAAGCAGTACCTCATAGCTACTTAGCCTGTCGTGCTGCCCCTCCAAGGCAGGCTTTTACTGTTAGTGGCAGAAGTCTCAACACCTTCCTCAACTCTGCTCCTGGCATCTCACCCAGGTACTCGTTAATTCATGTGATGTCTTTCCACTTATCATCTCTCATGCTGGCACCAGGGAATTCTAATGTGTCCCTCCATGCCTGGTACCTCTCTTGGCCCATCTGCCATCAAAGTCCACTGTGGCTGCACTCACAGTTCCATTTTGCTTCTTCCTGTGTGACTTTTAACTTCTCTGTTAATTCTTAGTTAGAAGAGGTGCTTCCTCTGTTCACCTGCAGGCTGCCTTAGCATCCAGAGGCCACTGTGAGCCTCATGCTCTCTCCAAGTGCCCTTTTGCAATAAATGCAAGTGTTTCCTTTCCTCCACTTCCTCAAACACTCTGCTGCTGTGAGTCTCAAGTTCATTCTTAGGAACGTGGAGACTTCAAATCTGACTTGAGCAGGGTTGAAACCAGACTAAAGTGCCACGGTTCTCAGTCTGTTACTTGCTAATTTTTAGTTTATATGAAAAACCACTATTCCTTCAGGCTAGCCAAACCACTCTGCAGATGAACACGAGTACTGTGAGCTTTTCTTGCTGCTTTTAGCTAGGCCAGACCATGGCTCATTTTCTGTAGCTTGTAACACTTGTGAATCAGCACATTTCAGTTTCTGAAGTAGTCATACCAGAGACTTGGACCCGGGTGAGTTTCATCTCTTTGGGGAATATTTGGCTTTTATGTGAATGTTTGGATTATAAACAAAGGCTAAGGGAGCATCATTTGTGGGTATAAGTGATGGCATTGCTTCCCAGTTACACTACACAGTGACTTTGTAATGAATGTTTAATTCTCCAGAGCACTGGCAAATGTTTTTCATTGTTTTTCTGTAGTTATTTCAGCTGGGTTTTGATAGTTTTCTTTATCTGTCCTATTTACTAGTACTTCTGGTTTGCCCAGAGGCATCTATTGGAAACATTAAAAAGTTAGGACAAAGGATCCAACCACATATTAGTTTTTGAATGAAATGTTTTCCTTGAGCTGGAACTGTTTTGAATTCAGTACCATTTCTAATCATCATCTGGCACAAGAAGCAGCAGTCAACACAACCTAATTGTGTGCTGAGAATTGTTTAGAAGAAAGCTACGAATACTAATAAAGATTAAGCTTAACCATAAAAATTATATGACATAAAAATAAATAATAGTCTGCTGCCTTTAAGGGCTAAGGCAGTAATTTTGTTCAAAATAAACATAAATGCCATCAAGAACATTCTGAAAATACTAGTAACAAACACATAAACCAATCATGAAAAAAATCCAGACTAAACTAAAAACTCTCACAGAAGAGGAGCTAGATGCTCTGAGGGCATTTGCAGTGGATTTCAGAGTCTTATAGTACCAGTTATTAATTAAAATCCTGTCTAAACCATGAGTGACTGAACCGAGAGAATTATCTACAGCAATCAATTAATACCAGTAAATTTATCTGCTTGTGAACTTTCCATAAATCAATATTTACAGTATATGAATCATCATTTAATCTTTCAGACATACGTGTTTTACGCATTGTATCAGCCTATGGAATGCTTGCAAATTATTTGCTGTTTGTAACTTGTTGTCTGTGCTTTGAATTTCATCATAGTCACATATTAAAAAGTACAGCAATATTTCCACAAGTTTTTGCCATCCATCCTGTGTAATTTAAAATAAACTTCTATGTAAAAAAAAAGAAAATATCATACTGAAAGTTGATTGCAGCTGCTGTCTGAATGCTATTCAATCCAATTCAATGTTATTCAAGGATGAGCACGTACCTTGATAGAGATAATTCATATAATAAGTGCTAGTCTTTCAAAGCATGGAAAGAAATCCTATGCCTAAACTTGCACTGAAATAGTAAGGTAACTACTGTTCAATGCCACATACCATATAACTGAAACCTAGTAAAAATCTAGATATATTTACAGGGATTTTCCTGGAGAAGTAGGTGCTAAAGATTGGAATTTGCACACTGTAGGCTAAAAAACAGAAGAGTCGTGAGAAACCCATCGTGAGACGCGAGACACGAAAGTGTGGAAGAGGGATGATTACAGATCTCCAGATGATTAAAAAACTGCCTGGGCTGCTGCCAATGACTTCAGGGGAGCCTGTGTATTTGCAAATAACTGGACTACTCCCTGCACACCTCTTTTGCCAAAACCCTTCTCAAAACACCCACTTTACATCTTCATAATATC
The DNA here is from genome assembly GCA_013400235.1 of Oriolus oriolus. Taxonomy (NCBI): domain Eukaryota; kingdom Metazoa; phylum Chordata; class Aves; order Passeriformes; family Corvidae; genus Oriolus; species Oriolus oriolus. Next base: position 38,767 of record VXBT01009153.1, read on the forward strand.
TGTCCTTCATTGAACCTAATATTTCCATAACTAACCAACTGGTCATCCAGCTCATGGAAGGAAACCCCTACTAGGAGAGAGGGCAGCTGCAAAGCCTGTGAACCGTCTCAAAGACCATCCTGAACACTGAAACAGTTTAGTCTGTAAGAAAGTTTTATAGCTCTGTTCCTGGATTATTTTCTTTAATTTTGAATTTTTTTTCTGGTAACTCCAAAGCGTAAAAATATATTTATGTCAAAACAAATATACAGGGAGAGAAGTAGCTGGGACAGGACTCAACAAATATTCATGGAAAAATACCTTCGTACAGATATGTCCAAGTCATCCTCTTATCTATGAACACTCTGGTAAATAGTTATGTGAAGGTGTGATCAGCAGAGGCCAAAGAAATAGCAGAGACCTTCTAAGACAGTTTCAAGTTTCTATCTGAAGGGACTGCTGGCTGGATAGATTTTTCCATCAGTTGCCTGCTCACCATTGTCATGCTTTAAACCCATTTAGCAACCAATACCACCAGCTGCTCACTTGCATGATGATGCATGATGGGGGAAACTGTTGGAAGAGTAAAAGAAAGCTTGTGGGCTGAGATAAAGACAGTTTAACAGGTAAAGCAAAAGTTATGCACAAGCAAAGCAAAACAAAGAATTCATTCATCACTTCCCATGGGCAGGCAGGTGTTCAGTTATTCCCAGGAGAGCAGGGCCCCATCACGAGTAACAGGGACTTGGGAAAATGAATACCATCACTCCAAATGTCTCCCCTTCTTCTTCCCTAGTTTATACACTGAGCATGATGCCAGATGGTGTGAGATATCCCACTGGTCAGTTGTGGTCAGCTGGCCCATCTGTGTCCCTTCAGAATTCCTTCTGCAGCCTCAGCCTGCTCACTGGTGGGGTAAAGAGAAGAAAAGGTCTTGATATTGTGCAAGCCCTGCTCAGCAGTAGTAAAATGTCTCTGTTTTAATAACACTGTTTCCAGCACAAATCCAAAACACATACTAGCTACTGTGAGGAAAATTAACCCTACCCCAGTCAAAGCCAGCCCAGTCATAGAGGAAGTTGTCTCACTGAAATTAATAAAATGTGTTCATATCAGCTAAGTCAAAATTTCACTCCAATGACTTAACAGCGTATGCGAATATTCTTGTCTTGGTGCAGCTCCTAGAGTGTGGGTGATAGAAGTTTTGTAAGAAACCAAAACCAGCTTGAAATTTAAGGTTCTTTGGGTTTTGCTACAAATTCACAAATCAGTTTATTTTCCCAGAGAATGGGACAAGAGCAAAGCAAAACCAGACTCCTTTGCTGAGAAAGCATGGTTTAACTATCAAAAATGTAGTGATGTAACAGCAAAAAAAACCCCAACCCAACCCTAATTTTAAAGTTCACATACCAAAATATGCAAATTTTACAAAGCATTTTGTTGGATGAAATCACAGTTAAAACGTGACCCATCCTAGCAATTTCCAGAAATTATTGAAAGAATTCCAGTTGATATAACTGGATTCCACAATAGGCTCCCAGTAACTGCTGGCTAATGATTTTGACAAGGAGGCAGTTCCCTGTGCCACAATTGAGATGCATTATTTGGGTAGTTTGTGAAAGCTGAACACTTATTACTTGGATCACATTAATTCTATCAGAAAAGGTAGATATTTTCTTCAAAGTCCAAATGGCACCCCTGGTGAGCATTCAGTTCTTTAAAAAAAACCTCTAGAACTGAGCTTAAAAGGAAAAATGCAGAGTGCTACACACAGGTCCTTCAAATGCACCTCAATATACCACTCTTCCTCATGCTGTCACAAAATCCTTTTGATAGGTGATTATAAGGGATAGGTAATCTTAGGAGGGAAAATGTGACTTGGCTGCCTGGAACATAAAAGAATGCCACAAATTGGATCTAGTCAAGTAGTACAAAAAGTCATTCATTAACATAGGCACAAAAAGAAAGTACCAAGTTAGCGCTATCATTATTCAAGGAGGTCAAAATTAGTCCTTCATGTACATTCAGCTCATCAGCAATTTATTTGCAAGATCTTCCATGAGTCCTAAAAAACCTCAGAATTTTAACACTAGCAATTATCATGAAAAACTTTTATGACATGTGCATTTTTGTTCAACACTCAGCCTTTCCTATTTTAATTCTTCCAGAGAAGAAGTATTCTGTGCTAGCAACTGAACAATCCCACAGTATCAGTGATGACCAAAGGCTAGCCAGGGATGTAAAATAAAGAACTGATTCTTTGCCCAGTACTATCTTTGCCTCAGTGGTCGCTACACATCATCTGTAATACAAACAACTAACTTGTATATAACAAATGAAAGGAAGTTTGTTTTACAAAACTTCTTAGACAGTGTTTGTGTGACTAGGAGATGAGAATTATCACACTGGATTAAACTATTGATTCATTTAATTGATAGCCCAGTTCCACAAAGCATCAAAATGATTCTCAGTAACAGAGAAAAGCTAACTGCAGCAGAAGTTCTGCAGCTCACTGGACAGCTTTTGTGCTGGTGGGCATTTTTGCACCTTGAAAGTTTTTTGTTCTGCCTAAAACAATCCGGGAAGCAGTCATTATCCATAGTAAGAATTTTGTATTTAAAGACATCTACTAAATAAAGGCCAATGGATTTTGAACACAGCAAATCAATGGATAAAGCACCATAGTTTTTTTTTAACAGCCAAACACCAACAGATACAAATATAAATTGATGAGATAAAAGCGGCTACAAAGAGAATACGTCATTTGTGGTATATGGGTCTGCTGAAATGACTCTGGCCTACTCATCAGCAAGGAGTAACCCAGGAACAGAGAGATTCCAGTCAACAAGAACTGAGAAACGTAAGTTGACAGACAAAAAGACTGTTGAAATCAAACTGAATTTCAATTTAAAAAATAAGGAATCTATTAGAGTAGGAGACAAAAGGGGAAGTTATGCATTCATTATATGTGGTGTGAGTCAATACTGTTAATTTGCTTACTAGCTGGCTAAGAGGAAAGGCAGAATTGTCAGAATAATCTCCTTTTATAAAACATGATAAGTTCATTTCACAAGGAGGGAGAAGAGACTTCTAAAGAGAAAATGAGTGGTAGGAGTCAGTCCTACCAATATCCAGCCTGCAGTAAGCCTCCAGACCCAGGACAGGGAATGTACTGAGCTGGACTGTTGTACTTCAGAGCTTAGATTCCAACAGAGCCACCAAAGCCTTCCACACGTGGATCATCTCCTGTGCACTGAGCGGGGCTGGGGGTGGATTACATGGATAAAACAAATATTCGTGATCTATAGGCAAGTAAGTAGAACAGATGTGTTCTGCTTTTCCTGTGTTATCTTCACCTTTGTGAAAATGTGACTCCTCCAAGACTTTGGATATCTTTAGGGTAATAAGATCAGGAAGCTCATGAAACTAAAGAGTCACATCAGTCAAGACTGATGCCAAAGACAATCTTGCAGTCAACAAAGAGAAGGACAAGATGTGCTAGCTAGCACGTGTACTCATTAACGCTGCTCCTCAAATTTCTGCTTGAGCAGGTTATTTTCTGGCAAAGGCAAACCCTCATGGGTGTGGGACATGACTCACATCAGGGCAGCCCCAGCACTGTGACTCTACCCAGTAGCATGGCCATCCATAATGAGACACAGACACCGAGGAGGTGAATCTGGGTCGTCTTTGTGAGGAAACTGGAGAGCCCCCGGAGCTCACTGGTGAACTCTGCAAGTGGAAGAATAAGACATTCCTTCATCTTCTAACATGAAAAAATATTTGAAAAAACCTGTGCAAGAGAACTACTGAGGGAAGCAGGGAAAAACCCAAAAAAGCAACAAACCACGTCTAAAGTTTAGCAGTAGGTTTTCCAGTAGGAGGAAATTATTGGATTGGCTATTAGCACGGGGCCCATTTCTTCCAGAATTTATTTGCTAGGATGCATATTGAGGCTTCATTTTTCCACCTCGGTATTTTTTTTGAGCTGTGGGTGTTCTGCATGATTAACAAAGACAAATATCATATTTTACCAAGGTTTATTCCATTCTAGGCAATTGGATTTAGTCCATAACAGAGAAAATCAAATACAGGATTAGGAAATGCCATTTTTTCTCAAATACAAGCTTGTCAACCTACAGAATTTGCGTAAAAATATATTTAAATGGATATTTGTAGGATGTTTGAACACAGAATGGCATTTTTATTTTTAAAATTAAATGTATTACTTCTCAGAGTAAGTAGCTAATAGAGTTGGCAGAAGACATGGAGTGCACAAGCAGTCATTGAACTGTGTAATAAAGACACCTTGGTCACTACTACACCTTTATGAATGTTACTTTATTTTGGGTCTTTTAAGGGCACTCAGAATTGCACCTCTCAATAGCTGGACACTGACTCACAGGATGTTCGTGAGAGGCAGTGACAGGGACAGGGCCTCTCAGAATGAAGACAGGTGATTTTCATACAACTAGCATTGCCTATGGTTGAAGTGAGATTTTCACTAAAACTGGAAATATATGCAGATTTAGAAAATAGCCTCATAATCACGTGCAAAACCTTGGTATCCATAGTCTGCATACGAACAGATTATGAAGTTTGTCTTACCAAGACATCACTGGACCCAAAATCATTTAAAATTCGTAAGCATCCAATTTATGTTAAATTGTATTGGTTGCCTAAGACTGTTTCTGGGCATACCCAGATCTGCTATAGCCTTTTGGCCTGCATCACACATAGTCCTGACAAAAATACAAAAATTAAGATGTTCTGTTCTGCTAATATCTCCCAAGCTTCACAGAGCACTTCTTGGACTGGCATCTGATGAAAGGCAGATGTGACAAAGCCATTTTTATATCCTGCTGTGTGCCATGACCTAGCATTACAGAAGGGTGTGCGATACATCCATTCCTCCCCTTCTGCACAGACACATTACAAAACATTAGTTGGTATGAAAATCGTGACAATACCTGCTATTGGGTAGAAATGCTTTTTCTGCTTCTTGCTGAAATGGTTTACCTATGCAAAAAAAATTTTTACAATTTATGGGGCTGAATATGGTTACTTGCCTTTAAAGAGGGAATCCTTTGTTATAGTCAACTAGTAAAAGACAACCACTGTAACCAGAAGTCAGTTCTGCACAGCTCCTGCAGTCATTCACCATTTTGTGCTGCACAGTAGCAGAGTTTTTACGCCAGTCAGGGGTGGGTTCTACCCTTTATCCAGAGCTGGATAACACCTTGTGGGGTGCAGACTCCCTGAAGAGGAGATGAGAGCTAAATTTAAATTTGATCAAGATCAAGAGGGAGAGAAGCAAGTTTAACCCTCCAGATCCTAATCAAGTTTGCTCACAAAAAGGCTATGGGATAAAAGGGGTTGGAAAGAGGTGTGGGCAGCACCATCTGTTCCTGTTTTTTAAAATTAAAAAGAGAGATTCCCTGCTGTAGGCGCCAAGAAAATAATGTCAGGGTCTACTCTACAGAGGAAATTTCATTTTGTCACTCTTAATGGAGAAGGGATCCCATTTGGCTCTGCACAATTCAACTCCCAGCCCTGTCTTATAATTTCCCATCAGTCCAGCCCAAGTGGCTCCCTGGCTGAGGGTGCTGAGGGTGCTGAATTCAGCTTGGAAGTGCCTGTGTCCTACCATGAGACATGTACCTGTCCTGGCACAAAGGACTCTCCCCTGTGCTGTGGGAAGACCTGCAGTGCCTCACACAGTTGTGCTTCGTTCAGCACTGGGCACTGCGATGCCCGGCTCGGCCATGCCCTCTGCACCTTCCGGAATGCCACTCAAAACCTGTGCTTTTGGGAGCCACTGGCTGCCGTCCCTGCCACCGAGGAGCTGCTGCACAGCACACAGAACAACGCTGAGCTGTGATTGCACACAGCCCAGGTCGGGGGGAGCCTGGCTGCCCCTCACCCAGCCACAGCAGGAGGGAGCACTCGCCTTTCCTCGTTGAAGTGGCACTCTTAGACATGTCCACCCACTCCACTGGCCGCAGGACCAAGCCTCCTCAGGCGGTTCGGACCAGTTGTGGTTTGTTTTTCAGACATTCCCCTGTTGATGTAAACATCTGCTGCCCTCAGTTTTGACAGCAGAAAAGCGGCTGTTACCAACCCAACCACGTAAATTGTCAACACTTCGGCTGCCTGTGCCTATACCAGTTGCAAAATAATGGCAAGAGCTGCAGCAAATTTTTATACTATCATATGCCAACTACTGCTCTGCTGTAGTGTCCCCATGTTTCCCTCTGCCCACTCCAAGAGGCCGAAGAGGTAAAGAGAACAGTCTGCCCACAGTGACAGCTGTGTTAACAATCGTTATTACACCCACAAGAACGAAAAATGAAGGTTTTCATAGAGACCTGCTGCCTGCAACATAAATTAGTTACTCACTATTCACCAATCTTTTTAGTTAACAAATGCTCAGGGTTTCACTAGTTCCCTTGACAGCTGTTCCAGGGAAAAAATTTCCTTTGAGGCTGACACAATGAAGCTACCGTTTCTGCTCATTCTGCATATGCTACCAAAGGGCTTAAAAACCCCCAAATTCCTGCCAAAATAAGTCTGAAATTCCTGGCTTTTGTCAGAAGAGAGTGGAATACTCCAAAAAGAGGGTCAGGAATGGTTAACCTCTATCATTAGCACTCCTTAGGTGTCAGCAGTAAGCATGTTCTCCAGAAGTCAGAGCGCATTTTACTGTATATCAAGGTATCATTGTAAATTTTATTTAAATTTCTGCTAATAAAAGAAACAAGCACAGCTTCCAAGAGGGAGGAGAGGGAGCTTGACTTTCACACATGACACTACACTACATTTTTAAAAACAAGACAATCTGCTCCCTCTCCCGATATCTAAAAAGCAGCACAAAATCACAGGCTAGTTCAAACTACTTGCATAATCTGAAATTAACTCCTACAGTTCCATGATTAAGGTGCAGTATTCTTACAAATGCATCATTTTACACTACACCTTAAATTTTTTACCTGTAGGATTTGAAGAAATAGATCAATTATTTTTGGTCTATTATTTTCTTTTCACTACATTTTCCCCGTTAATAACATTCTTTTATTTTCTTAATTATTTCTTTACCAGTAAAAAAGCCTTTAGCCTTATTAATACCTTAAAAACTTGGCATTTTTTACAAGAATGCTTCCTTTTATTTATCTGAAACAATATTTTATCTTCAGTCAAATGTCATTAGTAGAAATATAGCTATGATGCACATCCTTTTGAGCTGAACTAATGATGACAAATTTCCTGCATATATACCTTTAACCTGCTGATATTCAGATCAGCAGCCCTGCAATGTACTAGTCTGAGAAGTAAACAAAATTATGAAGGTAGGCTTAGAAAATACATTTTTATATTAAAAAATATCCTCCCAGCATTCTAGGTTACCTCTCTCATGTTACAATCCCTTGTTTTAAAGAACCATCTTCTATATTTGACCTCTCTCAAGGATATAGCATGAGAGAGAGAAGTTATGTTTACTGAGAGTAAAGGAATTATACATACGTTGTATACTCTTACCTGAAGGTCTGATATAAGTACTTCTTTAGTCAGCACGGAACTTTCAGTTGACTTGATGGCAGCTGTATTAATGGCAACCCAAAAGCCTCAGCCTTTAGTAACCACTGATGTCATTACCAGGGCTGAAGTTTCATGTTTATTTTTTTTTTTTACTATATGAGGCAATAAATGTTCCAACCAGTCAATTTTCTCTATATTAAGCTATGATTAAATGACCCAGCTTAAATGTTGATCTTCTCTCAGCAGAATGAGGGTAGATGCCTATGCTCATTTACATGACAGTCATGACATCAATTTGACTTAGTTAAATTTTTCTAAAACTTGAACTGAAAACAAAGCTGTTAGACAAGTTATTAGATAAAATCACAATCACGTATTAGATTATGTGAAAGAAAGATCAGCAGCTTTATATAGCTTTTCCTCCATTCTTTTGCAATAACATGATCAAAGAGAAAACAGAAGAGTGGAGAAAGGACAAATACACCGGTCACAGAACATGATCTGGACATGTGCTAAAGACAGCATATTTGAAGGCTTGCAGAGAAAAAGTTAAATTCGTGCAGGCTGTACGTAGAGTTAATTTAAAAGTTTTAGAGTACTCTTTCTGTAGATTCTGATGACATACCCTTGTTTTTAAAATTTACAATTAATAAAAATACGAGGAAAATTGACAACACTGTAGAGAGAAATTTCTCTTCTAATGCCGTAGACTGTGCCTGTACAAAAAAATGGAGCTGTGATTGCAACACAGTGCAGCACTCTCATGTTAACTTTATTCTTACTATTAAAACACTAAGAAAGTAGGCAGTTAAGGACAGACTCCTTGAATTCTTGTACCAAAACTTGGATTTATGCCTCCAGTGTTAATGCTACCTGCATTAGTTAAAGTAAAGCAGTTCTGTGTAGAAAAAACATGAATCTCTGCAAAATGGAACTGAACAACATCAAGTTTGCATAGTTTTTTGATGATGGCAGCAGACACAGTGGAAAGATGCAAGGAAAATGCTCAGAGTTAGTTCTGAGATTTTCTGCTTATGTTCATACCTTAAGGGCCAGCCTGGACAGCAGCACTTGAAAACGCTGCTGTCCAGCTGGTGGCACTGACATCGGTGATGTGCTTCTCGCTTGTTCTTAGGTTGTGATCAGACATATTCAGATGAGTAAAGCTGAATTAAGAGAAAGCAAAGAGGATAAGGTAATCATAAAAATAAGGAAATTCAGGAAAACTAACGCAGAAGAATACATAAAGTTTCACTAAAAATACAAAACCAGGAGAAGTACTACTAAAAATAATCCTAAAGAGGAAACAAAGGAATGATCAAAATAGGTGAACTATACAGATATGGGGATTGATGGACAGAGGCATAAGGAAGGTATAAAAAAACCCACAAACACAACATAGTGCTTAAGTGGGTGTCAATGAAATTCAGAAACAAATGTTCAGCAAGGGGAATTTGTTGTCTTGCTTCACGGTGAATGCTTTAGAGTTCACATGTCGGCTGACAGTTATGTCACAAAGTATGTGAAGAAGGCATTATGAACTGGAGGGACTTTCTGGGGACACTGATGAAGAGGGAGGCCACCTGCATTAACTGGAAATGAGAGAAATTCCAAAGGAAAGCAATAGGAAGGAGTGGGGATCTGGAAATCTACTGCCAAGGAACAATCAAAGACTGGCATTATTTTGTAAGAAGGCTGATAGGGTGGCCTTGCAAGAGTGTGCAAATATAAAAATGAGACAAAAAAGGCACAGAGGAAGGGTAGCACACTATTTTCCATGTGTATTGTTTTAGGACAAGCAATGCAAGACTTACATTTCTAGCAACTGGGTTTTAGATAAATGGGGACAACGGGAATATGGAGGGTTTGGTGTTTTCCTCAGAAGACTTCTAAAGAAGAGATGAGAGAAAAAAAAATCAAAGGAATACTTCCTTCTGAGAAGTATTGATACAGAGTCAAGGGGTGCCTGTAGAACAGGAATCCCAAGGCTTGCAGTCTATACATATGCAAGTTGAATGAAATCTGAAAATCAGGTGACTGCTGCTCTTAATTTGTCCTTGAACAACTGCAAAGCTTCCACACAAACTGCCAAAGAAGACCTTAACCACAGCAAAATCCTCTCTCCACATTGCTAAGGACTGGGTTAATAGCCAGAGGAAGCATTTTTGGCTCTGCAACACACCTCCTGTTTGCTCATGAGGAAGTCAGTTTGTCTGTCCATATCTGTGCAGTGAGGAATGCGCCATTTACCTCATTCACAAAATAGATGGGATAAGGTTATCAAACTTATGCACATTCTTAACCAGTGTGAGATTAACAGAAATGGCAAAACTTACATACAAGGTGTCATTGTGCTGCACATAAAAGCACATGGCTATTGCTGGAAGACTGATCTTCGACTAATACAGACACAGCTATGAGAATAGTTTGCACATAAAAACCCAGAACTGTAGAACTTACAATATTAATGCAACTCTGCATGTTGGTTTCCTGTGCTTAAGACTTTATATTCATGAATATGTAAATTTCATTAAGAACTATTCAGACCCCAGTGTTTGGGGGGTGGGGAGGGGAGGAGAGAAGAGCATCACGTGTAAGGCTCCCAGCTGCCCTGCAGTGTGCACAGAGATGAGATGAGGTCACTGAGTATTTACACAGGGAGGAAAAAATGGAGGAAATACTGGATCAGCAGGTGATTAAAGGACAAAAAGAAATCAGGATAACAGCACTAGAACAATTGTACATGTGTCAATAGCAAATTGCACCTGCAGAGAAAAAGCCAAAATATTTATCCTGAATTAAACCCACCTGGAGTAAGGGTTACATTAAACAGTGAAATATGTTCTTTTCAAAGGAGATTTTAAAACAATAACTTCATGTGCAAATCGCAGAAGGGTCTCCTCCCTTGTGTGGTCAAGCTATTATTGCAAAGCTGCTCTCCTCAGTTCAGGATTAAAATTCCTTTTATCTCTGTCTAGATCTCATCTGCAGTATATTTAACAGAATCAGACATTGAAAGTGACTCACTAACAATTAGACTTCTGCTTTTGAACGGAGAACTCTTTGAATGTGTGTGCAGTAGGAATGTTTTGGGGACCGTTTTTCTTGCAAGATGAAAGTTTTTAAAAGATATGTTTCTCAAAAAGAAAAGGCAAGAAAATCATTCAGTTGCAGGAAAAGATGTTTAAATTTCAACGGTTCAGAGGCATGATAATGTTCTCTACAGAATGTCAAAAGCAGCATCACTGAAAAATTAGATTGGAACAGTGAATTGTATGCAACCTAATTATATTAACAATGTTACAAAAATCCAGAAGCTTAACAGCTGTTCCATGTCTGAGCTGTGGTAAACAGAGCCTCAGCAATCTCCGCCTGAGCCATTCAAACACCAGACAAAATTCAAAGCTGCTTCAGAGGTTTACAGGCTAAAAACGCTAAAAAAATACAAAATCCAGGGCCAGTTGGCTGTTCTACCCAACATGGTTAAATATACAGTAAAAAAGAAATGCTCATACCCTTTCTCTGGTTCTCCACTTCTCATGAACAAAACCATCTGCCCTTGCACCCAGAGCACTGTGCTGATGCCTGCCGCAGACACTTAGGATAAAGCAGGACTACGAGCAGCTAGCCTGGGCCTTAAAGCAGCAGGAAGGAAGGGAAGGGCCAGCCTGACCCATCCTGACCAGGACAGCCTCTCTCCCCCATGCCAGTGCTGCTATAAGGATTATCTGTGTGGTTACCTGGCCATACTGGGAGAAACCACGGCACGGCCGTGCTCCTGAATACTTACCAAAAGTACTCAAAAGTTTATCAGGCTGAGAGCAAAGAATTGCTTACAAAAAAGTTTCCAAATCTTCCATGGAAAAAGCACCTTCCTCTAGCCTTGTGGTAAACTCAGATAAATAGAGAATTACAAGGAGATTATGTGTTGCAGTATTTCAGCTCCCCAGCTTCCTAAGGAAAATTCCAATACCTGCCAATATGTGCGAGTGAGAGCTTGAAATGTGGGAGCAGTGGAGACCAGAACTTCCTGTCCTGGGTTCAGGTGTGACTGAGCTTGCAAGGTAGTACCCTGCTAGACTCAGAGCCAGGAGAGAAGATTCTCCATTTCTCTCAAGGGAGGCTGGTTCCCTAATTAACCCAGCTTACCCACCCCTGGAATCTAGCTGATGACAGAAACCCAGAAATTATTACACAGGTCTCCTATACTGAATTATTATAACTGCTCAGGGAAGAATTATTTTTTGTTACTGAGGTTACAGATTAGATCCTACGCACTTTTTTAACATCAGGGGAAAATATAAGGTCCATAACTAATAAAATAGGATTTAGACTCATTATATTCTCTTTCCTTTGGAACATTATCTATACCCTTAGTCCAACTGTGCATCTACTCACCTTTTCAGTGATATTTTGAGAAAGCTTCTTTTTCTTTACTGATTTATATACAAAAAATTCTCCGTTCTGCTTCTTTGCTCCTCTGGCTTTCCCACTTTCTATCAGTCTAACCTATACCCTGGTTTTGAGCTGAAAGCTCTTGGGAAAGAAAAGAGTTTGTCTTCCACAAATATATTTTGATGTCTAATAAACAGTTTTATTCATTTTCTGTAACTGTTGGTAAATACAGTGCCCAACAAAAAATTACACTGTTCTTAATTTTACCACTGACAGATTTTTACAACTTGCAAAAGCAAGTTTAATTTTGATTAAATGGAGTGTGTTCAAGTATAGATAAGATGCAATCAACTACAACTGGCTGACTGATTAGGTGAGAAAAAATAGGGAGGGGAGAGGTTGGCTCACTTTGAATCTTTTTCTTTTTATTATGAATACTTTCAATACTGTATAAACACTTAACTTTTCAGAAAAATTAGAAAACAGAAAATAGAAAACAACCCCCTACTCAACATAAATCCAGCCCAGACTTTTAGCCAACATAACAGGTAGTTAAAAAATGTTTAAGTTTCAAGTTTATGTACAGTGTAAGTGTTGTTTGGAACTAAGTTTCCAACATCCTATCCACAAAAACTGTCAATTCCAGCATCCCTTTGTGATGGCAGCCTTCAGCTTACCTGTAATTTATATAAACCAGAAACATTCATCATAATTTTTCCCAGCCATCATTCATTCCTTATCATGCATCACTTCTCCCCCACCCTGGGAACAGGATGACAAAAACAATAGTTTGGACATCTAATGAAATAACTGTTGCTGCCCCTCTTATCTTCCTCCCATTGCTTTGGAAAAGCCACTCTCTCCTCAGCATGGCCCGTGGCAACCACCACCTCCCAAACAGAAACCAGAGGCTGCCAGTGCCCACAGCAGCACCTGGCCAAGTCCTAAACAAATTGCTAAACCACAGCCCAGCAGAGTGCTCCTTTCTGTGCTCCATCCAGCACAGCACTGAACCGCGGCCTGGGGCTCCTTCACACAGCAGCCCCTGCGCGCTGCAGGTGATGGAGTGTGGTTTCACACCTCCTGCAGCGGCACAACTGACACTAAAATACATGGTTCCCAGCTGGCTCTAGCATATGAGAAGAAACTGGACTGATGACTGGTTTTAGAACAACCATCCGTGCTCAAGTCTCTGAGGGATATTATGGGATAGTTTCTATACCACACTCACAAGACTGTTGAAACTCTATGAGTAGAAAGTGTGGCTTTTGCAAACTTAGAAGAGACTCATTCTATGCTGAAAAAGCAGAGAATTTTAAATGCACTTCAGCAATAAGCACACATACTCAAGCAGGAAAGAGGCTCTCCTGTGTAAGGAAAAAATATGCCTACCACAAAGTTTTCCTATTAATAAATATGTATTTTAAAAAATCAAAAGTCTGCTCCAGCTTAGAAAAATATTTGTGGTGTTTCCAGACACAATGACAGTCTTATATACTCACATTGTTCCAGAGACACTTGAGTGTCATTGTTTGGAAACATTTCTGAGCAAATTTGCAAAGTGGTGAATAGGATAACTATATTATCCAAAGCACCTTCATGGCCGAAGGGAAAATGCCAGTCTTTCCCCAATACTGTTTCAAGTGATCTCAAGATTTGCCTAGTCACTGCAGGGAAGTATTGTCTTTTGGTTTCTGAATGCTCCTGAGGAAATCTGCTGTGCTGCAGACAAGAGGTGTTTTTTTCTGGTGAGCATTTTCAGTGTCAAATCACAGATACAGCCAGACAGTTGATAGTGCAGCACTTTGAAAGCACATTTTTCCAGTCTCTTAAATATGCATTAATTAGTGATTATTAGTATAATTAATTAGATAATTAGAGTACATTACAGACTGTTATCATTTCAGACGATGGTTAGTAGCAACATTACATTGTTTCATTCTTCCTAATTACTCTTGTTACTGTTTCTCAACTGGATGGTGGCCTTAGACATTGCATTGAGTAAGGGGGAAAGCATAAACTGTGTTACTCCAGAAGGAGCCCTCAGAGGCACCACCACGCAGAAAACCCTCATGTTCCCCCTGCAAAAGCCTGCTGGAAGCAGGGAAGATGCTTGGGGAAATGAAAGCCAGTTGGTTTGGACTGAGGTAGACAAGGGAAAAGGATGTGTTTACTCCTCCTTTAAGTCTCTCTGGATATTTGCTCGTAAGCACCTCTGTGATGCCCTCCTGCTCAGCAGGATTTGTTCATATGTTACCTGGCTGTGCAGATTCAAGGAAGAAACTTGACTCCTCCAGCCCTCTTGCAAAGCTGAGCTAGGCACAAGGCACACCAGCCCCAAATTAGCTAGTTATTATTACTACTAAGAAGAGCTTCCCTTTTCCAGAGGGAATACTGGAAGGGAGAGCTACATCATGAGTCATGTTTGTAGAGAGCCTGGTACAACGGTGCAGCAGTGAGTCACACCTGCTGGGATCTCTCCTGCTAAGGAACACAACAGCAGCATCAGACACAGGAGCTCACAGGCACAGACTGCATCCCCTTCCAGTGCCTCAAGTTTGGGCTAGGTTACTTTAATATAAGTTTTCTTCACAGAGTTTAGGGATAACATCTGAAATAAAATTCCCATTTCACAGCTGAAACAGATTTCTAGGTGGTTTCCAGAATCTCTTAAAAGCAACAACGTACATAACTCTGAAATATCCACAGGTCCAGAAGACAAAAAGCAAAGGCATCCCAAAATTAGACTTCCTTCTATCCCACAGCATCAGTAAAACTGAATAGCACACAAACCAATTTGAAGTTTTATTATTCTAGGATTCCATACCTTTATCTACATGGGAAAAAAATTATCACAAACCTGACTTTTTTTCTTTTTTTAAAAGAATGTTTTTATTTTTTTTAAAAAAATCCATTTTGGCTGTATGTGAGTTTAATAGGTAATGTAAAATGGGCAGACAGGTGACCTTGAGTCAAGTTCCTCTGAGAGAAGCTGTAATAGTGGTATATGGAACGAAAAATTGTTCTCAGTCTATGAGAAGGTACAAATAATTTACAAGAAAATGAGGCATTTGGAGCCACTGTGATTGGAACCAGCTGTGATTGATCCAGGAGGATCCAGCTAACCCAGTATCTTATTAGCAATGACAAGAATTCACAGAAATATAAAAACACTTATCACTAAAAGAAAATGACCCGTGGAAGCAGAAAGATTAATCAATAAGACTGATTCCCAAATAAAAGTCAGTGGTCTTTATGTGGGCTCTTTCTCATCTTTTCTGCCCATTTGAGTTCCTGATAAATTAAAATTGTGACCACAAAAAATATGTCTCATACCTGCAGTGTCCAGAAGTGTCCCAGAGCTCTCCTGAATTTAGCTGCTCTTTCAAAGTCTCTGAAGAAAAAAAAAAAAGGTGAAAAAAAGATCAAAAACTGCACTGGAGCATGATTCTGAGAAAAGTCTGACAGTAGGGCTCAAGGAGCCCCACACAGTCTCTGTAGTCTGATGGGAGGAAGTTGAAGAGGTGTCTTCCTATATGACTTCTTGAACAGTCCTTGTTGCAGCAGGCAAGGACAGTCAGCAATGCCATTAAGAAGTGGTAAGACAGCAGAGCAACATCCCAAGCCACGTCAAGTATTTTCCATACTGTCACATGAAACAAACACAGGACCAACTTCAATCCAAAACTCACTGTGTTGTAGCTATGTCACTGGCCATTTGGACAGCATTTTCAGAACAGCAATATTTCCTGCTTGATCTGCTCCATCGGTGATGTGTGGTCAGATAAGAGTCCCAGATCCAGACCAAATATAACAACCGGGCTAACAGCAGCCAAGGACTCTGTTTCAGAGCATTATGTGAGATTTCCTGGCTTTTAACCAGAGCATCTAAGTCAATGGAGTTGGAGAAACTCAGTATTTTCTATCTGGTTCCCAGTTCTCCCTGACAGATTTTAGTCGTGTTTGCAGTATTGATGATACATCACACACTTGTACCATGACATCCCAATGGTGGTCACTTAAATCACCATTAGATCCCACAGAGGATTATTTCTCTCTGAGTGGGGCATTGACATTTCCTTGTTAAAGACTCTCACCCTTAAGGGAGTTTCTATCACCAGAGCTATTAACAGTGATCTGGATCTAAATACTGTGCTGTATTACCTGCATCCAGATGGCATAAAAATGGAAATTTCTATAAGATTCAGACTTGACCTTTGGATGAAAACCATTCTTTCTCTGGTTACTGCCAGAGGTACTCTGAGGTGTTTCTCTTCAAGCATAAAAGCAAAATGGTGACTTATGATTAACATGAGAGAAAAATAGCTTGCCCACGACTTTATGACAGAGGAAGTCAATTTCCATGCCATTATTCCAATAAATCACAATGTTACAACCTACTCATCCTTTCACGGGTAACACATAGCCGGGTGTTACTCCTGCACTCCTGGTTCATCCTCCTCTCCCTAGCTTTTTACTTTACATATAAATATATATACATATATACATGTCTGTGTATATATATGTATACATATGTGATTAATGGATATTTCATATGGCACATTCTATACATCCTACAGTTCTAAAATGCATATGCTGTAGTAAAGATAATCCCTTTTCAGTAAAATATTTCATCTTTGATTTAGAGGTAAAGCTTCTGTTATGTATTTAGAACAATTTGCTGGGGAGATAAAACTCATCCTTCTTTGAAACGACAGCACAAAGCATATGTGCCACTTCATTATTACTTCAGCACTCTTTTTGGAGGTCTCACCTGCAGCAGAGGTTTTACAGCAGTTTTCCGCACAGGGTAGGACTGGCAAGGACCTCTCATGAATGCAGGTATGCCTTTCTTGTAACCCCAGGTCTTGCTGTCTCAGCCTGTGCTTTAATTTCCCTGGTGGGCTGAGTTGCAAGTGAATTTGGCTTGAAGGAATGACTAAGAGAATGTAAATATGAATAAGGTCGTATTCTTTTGGTAAGTGGAGCCATCTGTTGCCACATCTAGAAAAATACTGTCTGTATGGAAGTTACTGCTGATGATGTTACAAAACAGCCTCACCCACTTCTTTGGTGGCATGCAATATTATAAGTTTAATACATTCTGGATTGAATTTGGAATGGGGGATAGGATTTTTTTGAGGGAAGAGGGGCATCCTCACATGTTGCTGCACATCAGGAGCTTCTTCCCACAGAAATTTCTACAAGTCTTTTCATAGGCTCCAGCAGCTGTACTTCAGTCCAAATCAGGGTACAAAACTTTATTCCTTTACATGGGAAACTTCTATCAAGAGTATTCAATAAGAGTTTGCCTTGCAAGAAGCCAGCAAGGCCAGTCTTAGGCCGATGTTGCCACTGTTGCAGCTCTGTCAGAGTTATGCATATGTCATCAGTCACACCTGCAGGCACCATCATTAATGTTGGCACCATCGGTATTGCACCACTGTACCAGAGGAGTCAAAAAATGTCTGAAGCTATTGCTCAAGATAAATCTTCTAACAATTTCAGTGCATTTTTGGGGGGGGGGTAAGATGATCATTTGTTTTTTGCAATTTATCCTTATAAAAATAATAAAGAACCTGCCAAAAATCTGATAGCCTGTTCTTATAGTAAAATATTTAATTTTGGCTAGTCGGATAAAATGTGCATGCTTTAATATTTTATTGGTCATAGACCTGGAGTCAAAGATCATCTCACTAAGGAAAAGTAACAAATTTTTATTACTGCAAATACCTTGCACAAGTAATAGTATACAAAGTCCTAATAACAAGGACTGTATGATTAAATAACTTTTTTTTCTTCAGCAGCCATTACAAGTCTCCATTTACTAAAGGAAATTCAAATGTCTAAAAATATGGCCTGTTATATCTGAACTAATTACACAGTTCATGCTTGATATTTTCTATCCATTTTATTCATTTAGGTTCAAGCCAATTAGAACTCAGTTAATTTTCCTGAATATCATCTTCTATTTGATATCACCAGGACCATCTAACTGTGATTATCTAGGGGTAAAAACAAATTTTTGATTAATCATTGCAGATAAGAGAAACAAATTTAAATGTAAGTTGTTTTCTGACATCCCCTCATTATATTGAAGAGGAGCATGTGAAGTCAATTAAATGTATTTAGGCCATTTATCTAGTTAATGTGATTTTCAAAGATCATTTGGTGTATGCGATAATATATAATCAATATAGCCTGCAAGAGCCAGTGGAAGCTCTGTACAACACAATCGAGGAGGTCACAGGGATATGCAATGTTCGTTTGATCTGGTTTAGCTTTTAATGATGTACATCAGTACATCAGCACACTTATCTTGAAGCCAGCTTCACCAGAAAGTGTTGTTTTCAGAGCACTGAAAATAACATCAATGCCTTCTGTTAGGTTGAGCAGTAACCGTGTTTAAGTAAAACTTAGTTTAATTAGAAAGTTGTGTAAGAATTTGAAATAAAGCACATCCTTACTAAGAAGAATGCATAATATTTAGTATACAACTTTTCAAAAACCTAGATGCAACAGAGTTTGAAAAAAAAAGGAAATAATTTCTTTTAGAAATAGGGGATGATGGTATTAAGAGGGCTTATGCGAACTTTTTGAATCTTGCATGAAGAGTTAATAAAAACCTGAAATTTACCATCAAGACTATGTTATCTATTAAGTGATTTTTGCAAGAGCTAGTCAATTCTTCCCATTAGGGCTGCAATTTTACAAGGGGTTACTTATCTGACCTATTTAAGCACATCAGTCTTGTTCCTTTCCTCTTTATTTTCATGGCACCATTTTAGAGCTTCACACTCCCTCACTGCTCAAAAATCAAGTGCCTTTTGTGAAGCCACATTTTTGGAGGAACAGAAATTTGTCAGAAATTAAGGACCTGCCAGGTTACAAACCTGGAGAACACATTCTGCTGGACAATATTAAATAAAGACATTTGCCAAAAAGGTGGAGGAGACTAATGTAGTGTCAAGCTCATTAATGTTGGACTATCACTGAAGATGGATATTGTCATGTTCAACCTTGTATTAGCAGCATCCATTATTCAATAAATTATTAAATTATTAGACAGATGGTAACAATGGGCATATGTCCTCATTTAATTAATTGATGAGAAGGAACTGAACTTATGGTCATCTTGTGTCTATAGATTTAATAATTTATAGAATAATAATTTATCGATTCCCCACTATTTCTACAGGAGATAGAATTCTATTTCAATAACAATCCATTCTTGTCGGAAGCTGTTATTACCAGGCTCTCTGGTGGCTGTACATGAACTAATTGCAGGATGGACTAATCCTTCTGCAGCTTTATTCCAAATGCTGGGACTGGAAGGCATTAAAAAAAAAAAAATCCTCCCAAAACCCCTCAGTACTGAAAGAGCCTTATAGCAGCACAGCCACAAAATTGACCTCTAAAGAAATGAATGGATAAAGGGAGTAAACGGTGTTATGTTTCATTAATTTGAACAGAACTCATTTGGCTCTTGTTGATTAATTGAGCTTTTCTAATTGAATAAAGTGCAGATTTTTTAAAAAATATATGTTTGATAGGAATTATAACAAGTGAAATAAAAGCTCTTTTCTAATTAAAAATACTCTTTTTATATTTGATCCTGTGGCTTACATTGCAATATATTTTGATATGGCATCACATATGCAAAATGGGAAATACTCACTGCAATTATTCATATATAACAGCCATTTTCCTACTTCCGAATTTCATTATTCAAGTTATGATAGGTTCTCTGAAGACAAATGACCCCTCTCCTGTCTTTCACTTTAAAGAACAATCTGAAAAGCTAGGTAAAATTTACAATGTTTTTGATTTAATTATACATTTTGCCTGAACTATTTTGGGCTGTGTAAAGTGATAAGGTTTTGCTAGTTGCCAGTTTCAGACTGCTTGTGTGAATCTGTAGGGACAAAGCAGGCTGGAGGACTGAATGAAAAAGTTGGTTTTCTGTCCACAAATATAGTCCCTCCAGAAATAATATCACAGCAGCACTCTGAAGTGAAGGATCCTCAGAAGAAGGATCCAAACTAATTTTGAAACTTTCAAAAAAGAAAAAACTTGTTCCTCCAAAGAAAAGAGGAAGGATGGATTAGTGCCCTATGATATTTGGGGGTGGTTAAGGACTAACAAAAGAAGACAAGCATGGCATGGCTAAGGGATATTTCATGGGATATTGTAGTTTAGACTGAGCCTTGCTATTATTCACCTTGAGATGGTTAATTAAAACTTTGATGGATTTTATAACAAATTTAGGTCCTGGCTCAAGTAACTTGAAGTATGTCCTTTTAATAGGAAGAATTAGGTGTTAAGCAATGTTAAGGCCAGTCAGAAAGCAGACAAGGATAGCAGAAGAAGCCTTATTATACTTCTCTTCACTGCATTTAATTTCTGAACAACGAATGCTGCTCAGCTGCAGTAACTACAGGAAACTTCACAAAAAAAAAGCAGTTAAAATCTTAACAGTAGAACTGAAACTCTCCAGAAGCATGGAAGGCAAGTGAAAAAGACTTAAATGCTGCTTCTCTCTTTGTCTTCAAGCAGTGGGTAAACACAGAAAAGAAAAAGGAGTGGTGTTATTTCTGACAATAGTTGACTCTGAAGCTCTTGATGATTTTGGGAGTTTTCACCTAACTTGCAGAAGAAGCTGTATGGAAACTGTATTACAGAAATTTGAACTGCATTCCATGTAAAAGGAGAGGTGAGAGACAGTTTCTAAATGAAAAATACCAAAAGTAGAGAAGCCTGTCTTGCAATTTTACAGGTTTTAATGGAGTTCTTTGTAAGAAACTCAGCCGCTGTTGGGATGGATATAAGATAAAACCCCTGTGCTGGAAGACCCAGAGTCATGTTTTGACACATCAAGTGAAATCAGGTTTGTAATAGTAGTAATTTAAACGGAACTGAAAAGTCTGTGAATAGTGATCAGTGACAAAAAGCAGGAGCCAAAGCAATACTACACATTTAGGATAGAAAAACAAATAAAAAACCCCCCACCATAAAATTGCAATAACAATAAAGCTTCAAAGAAGCAAAGAAAATGGTGAATAGAAGATGAATAATGAGGCCTCTGTTAATTTCAAGTAATGAAATGTTTCCAATGCAATTCATGAGACAAAAGAAAAAGTGTTTGTAAAAGCTACAGGTAGGAAGGAAGGAATGACCATGCAGAAGAGAGAGATGATCTTATCCCCATGAATCAGTAGGTGAACAAAGCAGAAGGACATAAAAGCATCTTCCCACTTCCCCCAACCAAAACCAGAAGTTAATATAACCAATATTTGGCCAAATAGGATCATGTCTTCCATCTCAGCAGGGAAGTATTGCCAGGGAGGCTATCCAAAACACATGAGAATTTTAAAGCCCTATTTCCCGTAAGTGGGAAGCCCTCTGCAGAAGAGGACAGAGATTGAAATGTCCAGTTTTCCAGGTTACTAGGAGAATTCATTTATATTCAAAGTCACAAAAAAGGGCAAAAGAAAAGTGATTAAAATTTCAATCATTTGAGAGTTTCCACCTCAGGCTTTATCAACAATATTAGTGCTTTTTACTTACTGGGTTTGATCATTTTGAGAGGCAGATAACTTTTATTGAAGGGTACACTGAAGAAAGCATGCTAAGTTTAGAAAGATATAAAATTTATTTACAAATATTTTGTCTTAAGCAAAAGGTAATCAATATGTGTAGCAGCAGGAAAAAAAATAAAATAAACCGAACAAAAACCCCAAACAAACAAACAAAAAAAGTGTGTAGACTTGCTGTTACTGTTGATTTACAAAAGAACACCCAACACCCACCCACCCCCATTTCTCCCAACTCCTCCATCCTTACTGGGAAAAACCCAGAAAAACTGAGCAACAGACAAAAAGAATAAAAATGCTCAAGCAGCTACCCAAATAAGAAGCTCAGTAGTTTCCCTGGAGTGATATTGTCCCTCTCTACAAAGAGGTAGATGCTACAGTTAAAGAAATAATTGTGCATCTGAAATTCCCTTACACCGTTATTGCTACAACTTATCTCCACATCTGACCTCAGCTCACAGTTTAATGGGCATTAATTTACACAGAAGAAAGATTTGGGCATGTCACCACAGCTGGCCACTATTGCCAGTCTGAAATATTGACAGAAAACAGTTTCAGTCTGTATTAGAGTTTTGCAAAAAGCCTGCAGAAGGCAAACCCTACCATATATTTGGGTCACACAATTGCAGAGCAATAATAAAGTGCAGTTTGGCCTCTGCTGATACTCTCTTCCCCAAAATGGCTTGTGTTAGATGTTCACATCACAGTCCCTAAAGACATGAAACAGAAAATACCTCGGAAAAAAATCCCAGTTGGATTTGGGGTCCCAGAAACGGCCACAGCATTCTCAGCAACTCTATAAAAAGCAATGGTCAGGAACACACGTGGAAGTAAAAGAGAAAGCCTGTGGGAGCTGTGAGATTTTCATCACAGCCCTACAGCTGATAAAAAGACATTTTTTTCCAAATTCCAATGACAGACATAAAAAGACAGAGAGGTGACTTGTCCTAGGCAAACAAACAGCAACTACAGCAGGCTGGGCCGGTTGGGCCAGGACACAGTACACCCAAAAATAACAGTCTTAATGCTTCTTGACAGTACAATAGGTAATATTTTAAGAAAGACTCACAAACCTGCTAAAGCACATAGAAACCCACAAAATAATCAAACTTTCATCACAAATTTGATGGATACAGAGGTTACAAACACTAGAAATTCTGTATCATGTGTTTGGCTGGGAAAGGAAAACTCACATTTTTAGGCATGTCCTAGTTAGAGAGCCTAATGTGCAGAGCCAGGTGACACCACAATATATGGTGAGAAAGCTGATCTGAATTGAACTGGATTCTGAGGGGGGGACCAACAGAGCTTTGGGCCCATTTCAGAAAAATAAAGTACTTCATTTTACCTTTGGTGAAGACACACTTAAAGATGTGCTTCATAATAAGTGATTAGTCCTAATGACTTCGAATTATCTTAAACAAAAAATAAAATAATTTCTGGCTTAGGAATAGAAAGAAACCTCTACCAAAAGTTTCTAACTGAGCACAGAACCATAGGTGTCCAAGTAGCAGGGTAACAGCACCTTGAATGTTGCTTTCTCTTGGTGTAACAGCTGCTAATGTACACAATTACTGCTAGAGGTGATTATTTTGACTTCTCTTTTTCTTCTTTTTTGGTGGTGGCTGTTGTTCTGAATGTAAATATAACTATTAAACATAATCATGAAGAGTCCCAAGAAAAATGAAACACACTCAGAACTGTTTGAAGGACATTTAAATTAAGTGTGTAATACTCTAGTCTTTCCCAAGTTAAAACCTTCTGATTTAGGGCTGTTAGCAATAAAATGAACATATGCAAAGGTTTTTTTAAAAGGAAAAAAACTAAAACAAAACGCAAATTAATTAACTTTCCTCATAAGTAGTAGTGTACATCCTGTATTATTAAGTATGCAATTACTGTGTAATGAGGCACAGCTGTAAAATATTTAAACTGTTTTTCAATAATTTTACTTTGGTAAAACTGCAACATTTTTGACAGTTCTAGCATTGTTAACATGATGGAGTAATTCTCCAACAGACGTTTGGAAACGACCATCATACAATTATCAGAAGGTTTTTTTTCATGAAGAGAAGGGTAAAATTTCTGAGAGTGCCTGAACTACTTAGAAGTATAAATCTTGCTTTGAAAGACAGTGAGTTTTTCAGTGAGTACAATAAAAGGTGATTTTGAATACTGGTCTTTGTATAAAACTGAAAGACAGAATTTCTCCACCAACTACACTGAATACATTTGAGCCACTCCTCAGACAAAGTCTAGCAGAAAACATGGACTTTTCCTAAACAAGAAATGTTTTTAACTGAAATTTTTCAAGCCAAGGTGACATATAACTGAAAGGTCACTAGCAATTTCTTTTTTTTTTTTTAATATCTCAGCATGATAATTCTGTTCCTAGTTTGAAAAAGCAAGCTGTCAAACAAAGACAATGCACTGTTCTTATGTTCTGACTGCACAAGCACATGTAACACCATAAATTTCAGCCAGTACTGATCTTTTCCACAGTTAATAATTTCTTCTATTTCTCCTGTCACAATGACAATACTTAGTATAGGTCTAAATTTTTTTTCTGAGACCTGACTTCTTTCTCTAACAAAACCTGTGTGGGAAAAGGAAAGAGGTCTAATTACCCGAACTCTAGCTGTATTGTGTTCCAATCAGAATTTAGCTTAAAAGTTTAGACAAGATTATAGAAGCGAAAAGTGTGAGTATGAACCTCAGAGATGTATAGAGAAGCCCACTCAGAACTAGAAGCACAAAACTCCACAGATAAGGAAACTACCTGCAGGCACAATCATGCCATTGGCCTTCTTGGCCACCTGAGCACACCCTGGCTCATGTTCACCCACGGTTGACCAGCACCCCAAGGTCCTTTTCTGCCGGGCTGCTCTGGATTGCTGCGACCCAAGTGCAGAGCCCAGGCTCTTGGCCCTGCTGAACCTCGCACCACTGGCCTCAACCCACTGATCCTGTCCAGATCCCTTCTGCAGAGCCTCCCTGCCCTCCAGCAGATCAGTGCTCCCGCCCAGCTTGGCACTGTCTGTGAACTGACTGAGGCTGCACTCGACCCGCTCATCCAGAGCATCAATAACCACATTAAACAGGAGTGATGCCAGTACTATGTCAGCTGCACTCTGCAGAGTGGACATGCTTCATATGAGGGCTACAAAAGGGAGGCTAGGAGGGGAAAAATCACGTATTGCTCATTCATGGCCCCTTCAGAAGCCTGGGGAAGATTGATACTCTTTGAAAGGATTCATTTTTATATAGTCACTTAAGAAAATATACATTAGCTGCTCTGGAATAACCTGAAGATAAGAGGAGGAAGACATTTGACAGGGAGTACCAGAACACATCAAGAACAAAACAAAGGTGATGAGAACCGTGAAAAGGATCCAATGGACTTCCTGTAATGTACAGAATCTCTTAGAGATAAAAGTCTCTCAGTAAAATATGAAACTTTTTTCAGTTTCCCTGCATTTATAATTCAAAAGAAAGAGCAAGTTTTGGACAAACATACATTCTCCCCCCTACAAACCAAATGTATTCTGCATTTGCTACCTACAACACAAACAATATGTAGGCAATGTGAATCCTGGGTGACCAAGTTACACAACCAGATATAACCAGATGTGACTTGCTGTTGTCACAACATGGAAAAAGCCTTTATAAAGAAAATCAAGATTAAGGAAAATTAATCACCTGAGGGAAGCCACCCACAGAACATTTTAAGACATTTAAGGCATTTGATGACTGCTGAAATCTTTCTACAAATAATTATGAAGGATTAGCTACAGAATTGTCATTCTGTTTGCAGGTGAACCTTTTAGATGCTGGAGACACTGGACTTGCACAATGTATTATTTCCCATCACTGTAACTATTACATTCAAATGACATATTGCTGCTCCTGGGAAATATGACTTGGAGGCATTTTATAGCTACATGTTCAGGCTGGCAACAAGCAAGCATTTGAGCCTTTGTTAGGGAACAGGGGCACAAAAACTATGAGTAAAACTGTGAGATTTCATTTGGATGGGTATGGATATCAATTCTTTAATGGACATGTGCACAGACTATTTTCTATTTTGTTATATATTACATGTATGCCTATATACTCACAGACACAGGGTAGCATCAAGGTAACAGAATGACTGAGAAAAACCTCTGAAGAAATAACTCTGAAATCCTTGAAGAAAGCCAGTCCTTACTCAGAGATCCCATTCAGTCTCATACATTCACTTTCCCTTCTCTAGGAAACTGAGTCATAACTCCAGTTACTCTGTCTCGCACAAGAAGGTAAGGAGCAGATGGTGAAATTTTAAAGTCATTATTTATCCATCCATTACATTCCATTTTTCACTCTTCAGTATCCATCTTTCCCTTCCTCTGTGCTCTGTGAGTTTGAAAATACACTGAAGATACAAAACTAAGGTTTAAGAATTATCCCTTCTTTACTCTACTCATGGTGCTTGAAGCCAGCTCACACCAGTTAATACAAAACTCTTTTACCTTGCATGAATATCAGCAATGCTGCTGACTGTTTCTGGGACCATGCCCTGCACTCCATCCCTAAAATGGTTTCACTTCATTTTTGATGATGGAAACATCTCAACATCATTAATGCAAGATGCTGTAATAAGCCACAAAGAGGAAGAGAGAGACTGATGGCTGAGTATTTCTAGGTCTGAGATTCTCTTGGACTGCTATTTCCAAAAAAAGGGGAGAGGTGTGAATTTAAAACAGGATTTTGCTGTCCCTCTTTTTAATGGGGCCACTGTTCAAATGACTTGAAAATTGCTGCTGGTAGCTTGCAGTGAGCATTCAAGAATGACACTTCTGGATTTTTTTCAACAGAAATATACTTGCAGTGGAGAAAGACATCAAAACACAGAGTGCCAGACAGAGTTTTCTACGGAAGTAGTATCTGCCCTGCTCATCAGTGGCTGGAAAATGATGGAGACAGGACCCCAAGGTAGTCCAAGTGCTGGCCTTTGGCAGCATTACAAGCAAAATGACAGCTGAAAGAATTTTGAAAATTTTATCTTTTGCTTTTCCTAACCCATACCAGAACACACAAAAAGCCAAACCCAAACAAATGACCAGTAAGAAAGTGTTAAAATACATTGTTTCTGAGCAGATGACTACAATTTTTATGGTGTGGCAGAGTCAATTCTGCACTCTTAGACAAATTGCTGGATACTCAGAGAAAGCTAGTCATAAAGGGAGACAAATCACTGCTAAGGTGAAATGTTTAAGCCCATCCTAGCCCTTGTATAAAATACTCACAACAAAATCAACTTTAAGTGTTCCAGTGTCAGTTAAATAAAGTTGTCTTTTCTTTTCCAATCAATTCTTTCCATATCCACACATATCTTCCCAGCTCAGTCTTACTCACAATGCACCCCCTGCTTCTTTATACTCTTGTGTACCTATAATTGGCATGCTTTCAAGTTTCCAGTCTTTTCTTGAAGTAGAGGTTAATCTTCCTTAGAAGCTTGGCTTTTATTCCTGTTTAATTTTGCTCAAGGAAGTTCTTTTGCATTTCACAAAAGTGTTACATGAAACTGCTTTGGAAATCAAGTGGTGATGCTCAGAGCATATTCCATTTGAACTACAGAAAAACCTCTAGGAATATCTTTTACAATTTTTTTTTTCTTTTTTTAAGGAAAAAAGTTCATTTGCTTTTGCTTTTTAGGCCAGCAGTTTTCAAAATGTCAAAAATTGTTGCTGTCCTGTCCTCATTTCATCTGGGATACTGTTAATTTTCTTCCTAGTAGCTGCTGTAATGATGTGTTTCACATTTAGAATGAGAATAATGTTGATAACACACTGATGTTTTTATCTGATTCTAAGTAGTGCTTACACAAGATCAAAGCCTTTTCTGCTTCTCCCACAGCCCCACCAGCCAGTGAGTTGAGGAGAAGAAGAAGCTGGGAAAGGACACAGAGGGGACAGCTGTCCAAAACTGGCCAAAGAGATATCCCACACCATGGGAGGTTTATGCTCTGTATATAACCCATGAGCAAAGCTGGCTGAGGAGGGCACTGCTCGGGGACTGGCTGGGCATCAGTTGGCAGCGAGTAAGTGATTGCATTGTGCATCACTTGTTTCCTATATTCTAATTCTATTGTTATTGCTACTACTATAAGTATTATTATTATCATAACCATCATCATTATAATCTCTTCTTTTTTAGTCCTATTAAACTGTCTTTATCTCAATCCATGAATTTTGCTTTTTTCCTCGGATTCTGTCCACCATCCCACCAAGGCTGCATGGTGATTAGCTCTCTGCTGGCTTAAACTCTGACAATTGCTTATTGCTACAGAAGCACAGGAGAAATGATACACACATGTCTAGGTAAAGCCTTATTGACTTTTATAAACATAAACAGATGCAGCAATACAAGCAGCTTTTGTAGCTCTTTTCCCTAGATCTAGAAAATCCCACTTTATTAATGTAACGTTCATAATTGTCAGGGGTTCATTTAGTGAGCAGGGCACTGCTGCTCTGGTCTGTGGATCCTGGGCAAATGCACATTAACCATTCTGAAATTAAATAACACAGGACAGGTTATTAGTTTAAATTCAAGCCAGAGCTAAATTCACATAACTTGTTCTGAAATTATCGAGTGTTAGCTGGGTGAAACAGAAATTCTCACTTTTTTTTCATGCTGGAGATCCTGGTTGTCAGATTTAGTGAGTGATTAGCAGTGCAGAGTATAAAAAGAGCACAGGAGTACAAAGCAAGGTGAAAGCATGTTACCTGATTAAGCCCTCAAATAATGTAGAGCCAGGATGTCAACAAACAGTCAGACTGGATGACCAGACTGACTGAGAGGAAAATACCATGTAATGTAAGTAGAAGAAAAAAAAGCCTTTCTTATCTGCAGCAGACTAGGTCTGCTTCTGGACTGGTATTAATGGAATAGTAGGGAAGCAGACCTGAGCAATTTGGATGCTATTTGTGTAGCTGAATGGGAGACATCAAGCCTCTACGAAGCAGCTCCCCGGGCAGCTTGCAGAAAGGAGAACTTTCACTTCACCCTCTACTTCCACAAGGAGGGAGGCTGAGCTATTCTTTTAGTACATAATAAAAGCAGAGACACTGACATGCCAAACACGTCCAAAGGCCTTAGCTGAGGTGATTTCTGTAGCTACCCTTTCACCCTTGCCTGGGCCTAAAGAGTCTCGGTGTGTGTAAGTTTAGTTATTAAACTGATAACTTGTAAAATGGTAGCTTATAAAATTTATAATACAACATGGAAGATACTTTTATATATATTCGCTTTCAATGGGATCTGTTACAAACATAGGTCCTAGAAATCTTTTAAATCTATTTAAAATCACATAAAACCTCTTAAAAACATATCACCTTTACCCCTCTAATACATAGATAGGAGTGCAAAGAATATAACATCCAGATAAACTGATGTAGAAACAGCTGACTGGTAAATTCACACCTGGTTTCTTGACTTCTTTGTGCTGGGGCAGAAGCACAAAAAACAAAGAAAAAAATTCTGACTATGTGATAGAGGATAGAGAAAGATGAGGCTGGAGTTCACAAGGCACAAGTTCACAGATTTCTATTCTCTTTCACTACAGGTGAAAACATGAACACGATATTGGGTGTCTGAAAGATTTTTCTCCAAGAGTGTACAACCTGCACATACAATCAGCATAAACTCTGGCTCACTACATATTTGAACCTGAGATGTACTTTGGCACTGGAAGACAGCCAGACAATTTAGGGGCCTGTGTTACGGGAATTAAGCAAAACAATTTTTAATGGGAAAGAGTTCATTTGTGGAGCAATTGCAGTGTAGACAAGCAAAATACAAGCACCTTATCTTTCTCTTTGTATACCTTCCGGTGCTATACAATACACAGGGAATGCAGGGAGGCAAAATGCTGAGGAGAAGTAAGAAATAAATACAACCAAAATTGGTTGTGCTTCTGACGAACAGCCCTCCTTCCACCCCTGGAAGGCAGAAGTGGTCTCAAACTCCACTTGAACCAAACCACATGAGATTCATTATTCCATCTGAAACACAAAGCATGTGTTAGCACTAAATAATCTCTATGAAATCTGAACTATATAATTCATCGTATATGGCCTCCTCCCCTGGGGATTTCTTTTCATTAACGAAAAACAAAACTCTTGTTTTAGAACAGAATACTCTGTTCAGCACTTCCACTTGAAAAATGCCTTGATCTTAAAGAAAGCAGCCTCATCAGTTTAATGACTGTTTGTTGATTACTTTCCATTAAAATGGACAAAAAAATATGGCTTTGTAAGAGGCAATTTAACCTTTGAATTAAAATACACCTTCTTTCCACTCCCCCATCTTGGTCTTTCTGTTCCATTCCCTTTTAGATATTTATTATTCACTCCTTTCTGCTCTGATCTGAAAGCTTTTACCAAGGCACAGTCTGATGACAAACAAAGCCTGGTTTCATCCCATGTGCATGAGGGGACTGTGACAAACGGTCCCATGGCCTCAGCTCTCTGTCTCATGGGTACGCACAGTTACCAGAAGCAAAGACCGTCACAGCAGCTTATAAACCCAAGAGGGGACATTAGCATCGCATTTTGTGCTTCTGTTTCTCCTGTAAACCAGTTGCCCTCATGGAAAACATTTCCATCAGAGACAAGTAGCTCAGTACTGCTCTCTGCTGCTTGTTCCAGCTCTTGCAGCCAGAGCTTTAAACTGTCACTGAGAAATCTGTGAGGTGTAGGGGAAAAGCAGATGATCACTTCAAGTGCTTCATTCTCTGGTTAAATTAAATTCAAGCCCTCTTCCCATTCACTCCTTCTCCCACCCTTATATGAGACTTGCTTTCTGAACTGTCTCGCCTTTGAATTCCAGAGAGGAAAAAAAAATGTCTATTTTTCAAAATTTGGTGCTTGATCTCATACAATATTCAAACTACCCTGCATTCACCTTTTCAAAGGAGAATGCACACTATGAAGAACACACCAGGCTATATTTGTCACTTCCACACATTAGTGCACTGTGGCTGACTGCAAATAAGTCAAGCTGGTGTGTTCCTGAAGCAAATGGAAATATGGGGAAGTGGTAGGAGGCAGGTGGGGAGGGAGGGGAAGGGGCAGGGGCATTTAACAGCTCCCAAAAAGAGCAGGGAACATTTGCAAACAGCTGGAAAATACAGCTGGCTCAATCCTTCTTCTTAACATGTTTTAGCTACATGACCTGGGGCCGTGAGCCACCGTGGTCTAAGAAGATACCAGAGAAGATGCATTCAGTCTTGCAGCAGGTCTGCAAATGCAACTGCACAACTGCCAGTACAGAGCAGGGGTACAAGAGGTGATAACAGCAATAGCACAGAGTTCTCAGCCTCGTCTTATCTACTGCTCAGGGAACAGCCACAGCAGAACTGGAAAAGTTGCTCAGCTCCACTTCAAAAGTCTCAAGACAACCTATCTTGTCCAGAGCAGTGGTTAAGACAGCACATCATATATGGCCATAAAGAGCAAAAGAATGGAAGTTAGTGCCTTGCCTACTAATGGAGGTCTGTGGCTTTAGCTAGCGCCAGTAGAAAACTTTGATCAAATACCCTGGCTACCACCGAAGCAGACAGTTCTGCTGTTAAAAGATTTACAGCCGTTAACAGCACACAGGAGTACAATATGTTGGAAACTGTTATTGAGTGAACATTTGAGAAGGGGTTTCAAAAATGAGACATATGCACATTTAGCCTAATATGCTTTAATAGCAAGTGTCAGAAAATGTCAAGAAGGTTACTGAATAGTGCAGATCATCTTCTTCCTATAGACATAACCGCGCTGAAGTGTTCATATCAATGGTTTCAGAATTGCCTCAGCTGGAACGGGAAGGCAGACCCTGATCATGCAGTGATTTGAACATCCTCTGCCTGATGTGCTTCCAAAGGAGCCTGACCTTGTTAGGCAGGGAACTGCAGGCAACTAAGACATCAGAGAAATTTCTGGCAGTAACAGGAGGCTAAAAACTTGGGTAGGGAGGATCATCTTGAAGCAACAAGACTTAAGAGCCCTAGTTTCAGAGGCAGCTCTTTGACCTGTGTGAAATCCATGCCTGTGAAATGGGGATCTTTTTATCCTTCTACTTAGAACACACAACCTCATTAAACTGGGAACCACACAGGAACACACCAGTTAACTACAACTGGAATCACACAACTGTGCAATCCTTGTCACTACATATGGCTTGTTTTCTGGCTTTGCTGAGACTTCCAGATCCCAGTAAAATGTAAAGCTCAAGAAAGAGTAAACTGAGAAATGTTCCTTCCCCAAATGACTGCACTGTGTTAAGGAAGGGAAAACCCAAAACCAGTATTACATTTTAGGCTGAGAGCCTCTGATGTCAAGGATTTAAAACTCAGTTAATAACTCATAAGAAGTACTGAATTTATAGCTTCACCATGCAAGGGTCGAGCAACAATTATGGACTAAGATGCATCAGACCTTTCAGGTAGTTTTTTGTTTTGCTCTGATGCAGGCTTCAGCTCAAATGCCTGAGACCTTCCAGTTTTCTCTGGGGAGAGGGATTAGTCTCACACACTGATTTTGAATTCCATTTCCAGCTTCCTGGTTGTTGCTATGTGTGGCTATGAGACATGCTTTCTGGAGGTTAATGCCTACAGCCTAGACCATTCAATTCCTCTTAATGCGACTTTCATTGCTTCAGTGCTTAGGGGATGAAGAGGATCTTGTTATTGTTTTAATTTTGCACCCAATATCAATGTATATTTCCACACTTATAGCAAGAACAAAATAACAGCAAAAAAATTAAGGCATGCCGCAAAGGGACAGCTGTTTGGCCGTAATTTATCAGTTTTATCATCACTCTAACTGGAAATCTAACTAATATGAGATAGCCATCAAACATGGCTCCTATTATGCAGCAACAGCTAACCTCTCCAAAACAGAGGCACTGTTCAGTGTCTTACTGATTGTGTTCAGATGCTGGTGTGCTGCCCTCCATGCTTGAGCATGAAAAATGACTCCTCACCTTAGAATTCACAGCACTTAAATCCAGAGGAAGTTTAGCATGACTCTACCAGGGTCAGGTGCTTAAATAAGTCAGATTTCTTATCAGGGAGGAAAATGTGGTAGAGAATTTTAAGCTATTGATTTTACGTGCATCGTAATTACGGGGGCCTCTGGACAAAGGAGTTTTGTGGAATCCAGATTGGTAACACTAGTCTGAAGGGAAGATCAGTCTGAAATAGCTTGGAGATCACCAGTTACCCCATGGGAACATTAATCTAGATGAAGCAGATATGCAGTGGCTGCACTAACAATGAAAATTATTAGAGAGAGTGATTCATTTCCTCTTTTTCCTTTTTAGTACCATCTGGCAGTGTGAATACAAGACCAGAAGCAAAAAATGCAGTTTTGTTCAGCCTGACAAAAGCTGGCTTACATGAACTGTTTAGAGAAAGGTTCTTCATTGCTTTACAACCATTACTCACCTAGGCTGTTTTCCAAAGGCATAGGTATAAAAGAAAATGTTAGTTTACAAGGAAGTGACCCCTTTTCCATTCCAAATAAAAAGAAGGGGAAAAGGGGTTATTGCATGAGCTGAGGCACTCCACACCCAGCTGTCAGGGCTTGCTGTACCAGTTCTCTGGAAATCCACAGGCGGCCAGTGACTTTCCCATTTAAGCAGCTACAAGATTTCATTCATTCAATCATTCAATCATTCATTCATTCATTCTCCATTCATTCATTCACTCAATCCTGTTTGAAGGCTGTTACAAAGAAAGGACTAGCCCTAGAGCCTTTCCTCACTAAGAAGAAAGCAGAGAATATGCTTTTCCCCTCATTCAGAGTCCACAAGACTCTGATTTGGACTAGCTGCCTGCTCTCCACCACTAAAAGGTTACATCTTCAGCCAGCAAACCTTTAAACTACTTCCTTCTTGAGAAAGTCTCAATTTCCTACAGCACAGACCCTAAAATAATACCCAGTATGACACACACTACCAGCCCAGAGAGAAAGAATTCGCTTTGCCCTTGCCTAGCTTTCAAAAGAGAGGATGCTGCTTGCAGCAGCCCTGAAGCACTAAACCAGTAGAAGGAACCCCAGAAAACACACTAACAGCTCTTCACACCTCTGTGTAGGTGTTAGATACACAAAGGATTCATTAATACTAGTAGAATACATGTTACCGTTCAATTATTTCAACTGTCAGATCTTTAGGGAGGTTTTAATAAAAGTTTTAAAGCATCTCAAACAAATCACTAGATTTAATTTTCCACCATATCTAAACTGCAAGGGTCCTTAAAACAGTTCTAAACTTTGCAAACAACTATAGCTTGGTTCTAACACAAAATACTCAGGATGTTAAATGACACAGATGTACTTACCTATTTCATCATTTACAAAGCAAAGCACTTAAAACCCAAGCAGTGAATATTAAAAGCTATAATAAATTTTACATTGCCTACATAACAAACATCCATTATTCATATATTATTCACATTTACATAAAAGGAATGCATTTTTCATCATTACAGGATAACCTTTACTGTGACCTGTGCATTTTCTCAATGTATTTGTTGTACTAGTTTTAGTTTCTAAATATTTTATATTAAGTGTTACATGGGAAATACTATCATTCGTTAACTTTCTGAACTGACAATTTTAATTAGTTTTTTCCAGAGGATAGCATTGAACATACAGTTTCATGAAGTGTATAACAGTGTTGATTTATGGAAAAATTATGCATCTTGATTTGCATTTGGGAATGATTAAAGTATTATTAATGTGTAGATACATCTTTTAAGTTTGTATTGGGATTAGAGTTGAAGGTTAGTTATGAAAATAAGCTTTTAATCCTTCAAAAACCCTGACTCTGCATTTGAGCTATAAGTCAAACGCAAAGGGATCTTAATATTCCTTCCAGCCCGCCACTGGATCAGATACCTGTATGGTATCAAACACAAAGGCTGCTTTCTCCCAGGCAATCATGCATGTGCTGACCGTTGTTCCTTTGAGCAGACCCACAGCACACAATATGTGGATCAGGATTAACACTGATGCTACCAGATTCAATTTGTTTCTTAGCAAGAACAGGAAAGTAGGATCAAAAGGGATCTCCTTGGTCATTTTTCTTCCTGCTTACAGCAGTGTAAAATATTTACATATTGAACACATCATGCAGATGCTATAAAGTTGATGCTGTTGTTAAATATCCATCTATTTAATTCTCATTGCTTCTGTTGCCTAAGTACTTCAACACACTAATATAATTTGGCTGTTCCCCTGCTTCTAATACAGATTGGATGACGTGAAAAACCTGCCCACAAATCAACATTCATCTTTTAATTACTTGCAATGCTTAATTGTGCTAATGAGATAAAAAGAACCCACTAAGTTAAATATGCAAAATGTTTAGAGGATTACAGCCACAGCACCCATCTTAATTCTTGGAAACAAAAGCAGATCCATACAACCCCCAAATTTAAATTCTTCTGTAGTTTTAGCTAGTCAGACTCTAGATCCAGATTCTGTTGAGACAGTACATGATCCTCTAACATCTACCAGCCTTATTTCAACACAGTGCTTACAGTAGTAGCTCCTCTTAGTGCAGTACTAAGATAATAATGTGTGGTTTCTGGCAGTTGATTTTTTTGCTGGCATTTTTTCATATAAGACTGTCCACACTGAAGCCATAGCTCCCTTCTTGATTCTCATTTGTCTTTGCTTGCTGATGAGAATTCTGAATGTAAGACAGGAAGCTGAAGGAGAAATTAGGGAAAAAATCAATTAAGGGACAGCAAAAATGCTCTGAATGAAAGGTGTAAAAAGATTCAAGTCAATACAAGAGAAACCTATCAATTTCCTTATTGTGACTGTATTAGAAAACTGTGGCTTCTGCTTGCCAAAAGCATGAAATCAGTCATTCTTTCCTTTATCATTATAGATTATGGTGACATGACTGAGGTACGGCAAGAGGAGAGATCTAATTACCAACTGATGAGTCATGCTATACAATTTTAGTTGTAATCAGTCATGTTCTAAACAGAATCCAACTTACATGCTGGTAATTATCCACTGTGGATGGAAAGATGTGATGATTTATTTTTCAAACTGGCAGTGCCATCTGATACATTACAAAAAGGCTACGAAAAGAACTAACTGTCTAACAAAATATTTACACAGCATGAAAAACACCTACATTTCTACAGGTATCACAACCCCAGATTTCAGTCCTGAATGTTAATGGTCATCTCAGAGTCCACCATTTCCTACATGAACCCACACTGTCTTTTCCCAGTAGAAGTTTCCAGATTTTATACTGAATTTAAAGTGAAATTTTATTGCCCAGTCTTTCGGTCTTGCAAAATCCTTCAGCTGTTCTTCATTTACCCTTGTTCTTACAAAACTTTGTATCCTCACCACCGCTCACCCCTTTTTCTGTTTTCTGAGAATACAATGAGTGCCACAACATGCAACAGACAGCCATGCAAAACCCGGAATTTTTTCCCTCGGCTTTCAGTCCCATCTTTAACTGATTATTAATCCATGATAATTTATCTTATCCATTTCCAGCCTGGTTTTCTTACAAGCCTTTGTCAAAAGCCCCTTAAATTTTAAGTAGGCTTTATTAATACATTCATTCTCATGTGTGTTTGCAGCCCCTTCAAAGGAGACCAAGAAGCTTATAAAGCCAAACTTTAAAGCGGTCATGATGACTCTTCTCAAGTAGGCCATGTTTTTCCGTGTTTATATGCATCATTTATAGTTTTCACTAACTAGCTGGTGAAAATGATCAAGCTTAGAGGCCCCCTACACCGCTGTAAAGACTGGTAATATTTTTAAGTCTTCTGGTACCAAAGAAATTTAAGCCTTCCCAGTAGTGTTACTAAACCCACTAATCCATCTGCAGTCACCTTGCATCACAAATACCAGCTGATTCTAGTTTTCTGTTTGTTACTGATCACTTGGTCTGTTTTTCCCTTACCTTTTCCTATGGCTGCTTCAAACTTCGTTCAGTCCTCTGATGTTGGCCCCCTGAAACCTCCCTAGAGGGTTCTGACACTTGATTCAAACTTGGGCTCTATGAAGTCACCAAAGGTAACACATTCCAAAGAAAACAGACCGCTGTTGAAAATACTTTTAAATTCTGTAGGTAGATCATTCAGCTGATTTAGCCACCTCATTTTTTTGCTGCAAGACTTGTGCTACCTCAGATAAATGTTGGGTGGCATTTATCACACAAACCTCTACCTACCAGCAGATAGAGGTAGGACGGCCCCAAACACCTAGGGTCCTCCATAAAATGCAATGTTTGTTTAAAGACCTTACTTGTGGCCTTAGGGGCTCTGGATTGCAACCTTGGTAAAGTGTGTTGGGTCATACACTGGAGCCCTTACGGAGCAAAGGAACCAGATTAGCCAAGGAAACTCAGCCACAATTAGAAAGAAACTCACCTGCAAGGCAGCCTGGAGGAACAGACTGGAGACAAGAGGCTCTGTCAACCCAATCACAGCTCTGAGCAGAAGCATAAACATGTGCTTCAGATGCCTCTATTAGGCTGAATCCTGCAAATGGGGATGCTGGTCTCCTTCAGAGCCTATAGAGTCTGTTTGGCTCAGTGCCTAACTTCTACATGATTATTATTAAGAGAGATAGATTCCAACTTCTGTGATTCAGATTCTGCTTCATAAAACATGGGGATCAGAGTACTGCCCTGTACCTCAGGGGGAAAAACACATTAAATATTTCAAAATGCTCTGATATAGCTCCTGGAATGGAGCTCTCAAAATTAATGCCTTACAGGGAACTCGGAGTATTCAGAGCAATTAGTTTTGTTAATTGCTGTATTTTGTAATTTTGTGCACATTTCAGGAAGTTTCTTGTTCAGCTCTGTTGAAGACTATTTTAAGTTATCTAAGCCAGCTTAGACAAGGACTCTGCTCTCAAAACTAGACTGAAAATGTTATGAAAATTATAGTGTTTGGGTATTTTGGCATTTTATACCAATTTTACACTAGATGCTCATAGAAAGAATGTGTGTGACAAAATGAAATGTAATGACAGTTTTTTCAGTATTGGAGAAGTTTTAGTTGGAGACTCAGGCTGATTTTTATTCTATCAGATAAATTTGAACTTCTATAATAAATATAAAGTTAATATAGAATTTATAAAATAGGTATTATTATTTACTTAATGGCCCATAACAGCTTCCACAGAGAATTTATATTTCACAGATCATTGACTTGATAGATTGTGACAGCTCTTCTGAAGATGTTCTGGTCTACTGGGTCATTACAGACAGCATGCACAGACAGTAAATCTGTGTCCTAAATATCCCAGTAACATTTTTCTCAAAACATTTAAGTGAATGGGATCAAATCTGTTCAGAACATTTATTTCATTTTTAAAAGACAAACCAGCATGGGGCATATTACAGACTATTTGCTAGCAAGCACTTGAAAAAGTCGTGTTGCAAATTATACAAATGTTTTTTTATGTATGCACTGTTGAAACAAGCAGACATGTCACAGAAGATAGAGGAAGAAATAGGCCTGTCTCAGAGAACTTACACTGTAAACTCTTATATCCCAAAGATATCCCCTGTTGGTTTCATACACAGGAATGAATTATCTGCCTGGATTTTGATTATTACAAGATATCTAGTCCCAGCCCTGAAGACTACATGTAACCTTCCTCCCATGAATTGCCCATTGCTTTCACAGAAATTGTTTGCATGGGCACCTAGTCCTTCCTG
The DNA here is from genome assembly GCA_013400235.1 of Oriolus oriolus. Lineage (NCBI taxonomy): Eukaryota > Metazoa > Chordata > Aves > Passeriformes > Corvidae > Oriolus > Oriolus oriolus. The sequence continues at coordinate 77,013 of VXBT01009153.1, forward strand.
CATGATTTCAGACTAGTTTTGGGAGGCAGAGAAATCCTTCAGCAAGTGAGAAGGAAAACATTGAGCAGAAAGGCTGTAGTAATCTGTAATCATGAAGCATCACTTCTAGACAAGGTGTACAACTTGATGATCTCTTAGACTCTTGCTAAAATAGAGATCAACGTTACTGATACCCCCTAAGGATCCAGAAACTGGGTGAAAAAGCCTTTTTAAATTTTTTTTTACTTTTCAATGTCATGATAAAATAAATAACTCCTCCAGCTGCTATCCCATCTTGTCAAAAGTGGACAATCTAAACTAGAAGCTGTTTGCTAAGGCAAGACATAAAGAAAACAGTGAGATCTTGAATTCTAATGTTGAGGATGGCACCCCTCAGCCACTGATTTAAATTCCAAAACCTCAGTTTCTGCTTACAGATCAGATATACAGCAACAACCCACAGCAGAAGCATGCAAACAAAGCACCAGATAGAAAGACATAGGAGGAGGGAGTATATTAAAAAAATGGTCACTAAACAATTGCAGGCAAAAAGAAGGCAACATTTTGACTTGAGTAGGCTTAGATTCAGGAGAGCAGAGATTTAGCACTTGGCCTAGGGCTGCTACTGATTTCCTCAAAACAGCTCTCCAGCAGACACTCGTGAAGAGCAAATCAGTTTAGAGACATCTAACCAACTTCTTCCTATCAAAGTTTGAAAAGAAGGTGATTCTAAACCACCTGCTGCTTGGTAGTTGAGAAAGGCTAGAGCAACAGACACCCTATTAATGATAAAAATGGCAACAGAGAGGTGTGGAAATTGTAGGCTGATACATACTGAACAGCACAGAAATACAAAGGTCAACTCTTTAGCAGTAGAGGAAAGCATCTCTCCTCTCAAAAAGTAATTGCTGTCCATTGCTGTCTCTCATAATGAAGTCCTGCCAAGGCATAAAAAAAAAAAAAAGAAGTTTCAGTATGGTTTCAGTATTTTTATATTTATGTTGGCAAGTTACCAGCTAACTTAAAATTAGTTCAGATTAAATTAACCAGCAAACATCTGATGGAACAGGCTGATGTACCCATGATTCACATCTGGACCTTTGGCAGCAACATCCATCTGGCAAGTAACCGTACTTTTACACAAAATATGGTGCTATGACCAGCACTCTTCCTTCCCTATCTGCATTTTAAAAAGCAGAGCTGACCACCAGTCACCTCCACGCAGGTGATACATGCTGGCAGTGCAGCAGCTTGTGTGTAGACCTAAGCAGACAGAGGTGCTTCCCAGAACCCTAAGGGAGGCAGTGACATCTTGAGAAATATAGGACTTCCTTCCTACATTTTTCCCCCACAATTGCTCACTGTTAAAGCCTCAGAGAGCTGCATGTTGTGTGGGCTGACATTAGCTACCTCTGCCTTTGGCCTCCTGGCTGGCACAAGGTCCATCTACAACTGCTGGCTTTCTGCAGAGTTCCCACTCTGGTATAAGACATTTCACACCGAGGCACCAAAGCACTCAGATTTTGGAAGAGGAAAACGGTGTGCAAATTTCAAACTCTGCATTTGAATTTACTGCTGAGTGGCTGGTGAAGTTCCTCTCCCTGTGTAGAACACTGCTATTTTGTACCTAATAAAGCTTAACATCATGCTTCTGCTAGTCAGTAATATGGCTCACTAAGCTCTATCATATGCATGGAAAACAGTTTTAACCAGTCCTTAGCCTTACTCTTGTATTGGTATTGTTGACCATATGCTTTGAGACCATATCACATTTTATTTGGGAAAACATATGCTTTGAGACCATATCACATTTTATTTGGACAACATATTTACAGACAGGCCCTAGATAAGGAGGTAGAAAAAACAGATAAACAAGATTTTGGTGCTATTGCCAAATTTAAAATACCAGATTTTAGCCTTTCTTCTGTTTGAAAATTATGAAATAAGAATGCACCAAGCTTTCATATCAGACGTGGAGAGAGACAGAGTAGAAAGTACTTCTTCTGCATTCTTTTAGACAGGATAATAGATAGCCTGAGGTGTTAGAATGGCTGATTGGCTAATATTCTCCATGCTTCACCAAAGTCCCACTTGCATTGCCTTTCACATTAGGCAGAGATCCATGACTACTGCTTATTTTCCTGGGCAACTGAGCTGACTTTTACATCACCTGGTAGAAAGGCCTGACAGTGCTCACTTCGAGCAGCACATGAGATTTGGCAAAAATAAACTGAGTAGTCCTGTCACAGCCACTTGGGACAGTACAACAATGGGGAGGTGATTCATTTACAGAAACTGATTTATGCAACTGATTTATGTTTTATCCCTATTTTTATCTAAGGATGCTTCATGGCTGGATTTCATGTTTCTGAAATGTGTTTATTATTCAGAATGCATTGTGTATAAAAGGAGCTGCATCACCTGTAGGTTGGTAACTATTGACCATCACGATTTTCTTGAAAGAGTGCTCTTCAGTAAAAGTCATTGCTCATATATGCTATGGATTGGACACCCGAAATCTAATAAATACCAAAAGGTAAAAGGCTTCCAGTGGCTCTGCAGAGGTGACAAGGACACTGGGCAACAGGCAGATCTACAGAATTCCAGAAAAAATCCCAGTAAGGGCGATGCTATCCTTTACTAAACTCCAGGCTTCTTGCTGGAAGATGAACAAAAAGATCCGATACATCAACACATGTTGTGGGCTTTTTCTGTTTGTAACCAGAAAAATAAAATTTAATTTCACTATCACATGCACAAAGTAAGTGTCTGCATGTGCAGATGTTTGTTGCTGTGAGCGGTGATCTATCCAGATCCTGGTCTCATGTCATTGTGGTTAACCTGCAGCAGGGATTTCCCCACAATCTCAGCTGTGGAGCACACTTCTGTACACTCTCTTGATGGCTTTTCTAGGGCCAGTTTTCAAACCTGACATTTTTGGAGCAACAAAGCCCCGGACACGTTATCAACACGTATCCCACGTGCCAGTCCTTCCCTCACCTGCCGGGATCCGTGACTGCACCCCCTCCTCTGCCTGCTGCCATCCAGGTTTCCACGGAAGGCCTCGTCCCTGGTGTAACAGTGTCACTAGCAGGCCAGAGATGAGGAGGACAGCGGGATGACCGACATTTCCTCTGTTTTCTGTAGCTCTTTCTAATGTTATTGCTGGATTAACAGCTTTCCCCAGGCACCACATATATCTGCCGGAACAGTTATTTTTAAGTACCTCTGAAAACATCTTCCCTTTCTTCCTATATGAACTATAGGAAAGGCAAAAGAATAGTTTTACATCCCCACAACAAATAAGAAGCCTAGAAACTACTGAAGAATATTCTTTTTAATTTTATTTAATAAAGCCTGTCCCCGTCAAGATTCCTGATACCCATTTTTAAAGTTTTCCTTCCTAGGCAAAAACTTGTTACAGTATTTATAAGACAGGAAGATAAATATTTGTTAGGCATGTAGTTAAGTCGCTTAAATTCATTACTTCAGCCTCTCCTAAAATTCTTTAAACAAAGATCCTCCTTTTTTCTGCAAGTTGTCACTAGGATTGTTTTGAACAAACATCTGTTCCCTCCTCATAAGAAAAAGTGACTTAATGTTTGATTAACAAATACAATTTCACCGTTGTACATGTTTCTGAAATGAAATAATACTGTGAATTTCAATATTGATTTCAAGAAGCTTTGTGCTATATAATTCTTGAATTTCTACTGTGTATCTCACACTTCCAAGAATTCATTATCTCTAGCAGAGATATCTCTAGGGAGAGTAAAGCCTTGCATTCAGGAGAAAGAAATACAGAAACAGGATTAAATGGACCTCCCTTTTTACTTTCTGATTACAACAGCTTTATTTTGGAAACAGATCCTGGCACCAACAGTGTGTTTTTAGCATCTTAGTAGTATAGGTAAACTCTGTGCTCACTGCATAGACATGTGCAACTTCTAAAAATCTGTCAGAATGAGAAGGAAATACATTTCATATCTAAGCAATACCCTTGCTTTGTCTTGCTCCGTTTTAATGTTTTGCAGAAGGAAGATTTCAGATGATCATCATATAGTCTACTTAACAATTACATATTATTTTTGTGAATGACTTTTTTTTTTTTTTTAATTTGCCCTAAGCATTTCATCTTTGCACAGATTTTAAGACTGTAAGACTGTAGAAATCAAAGAAAAAAGAATGGAATAGGAGAAGAAAGGATTAAAAAGGGAAAAAAAAAAGGAAAAGATGTGCAGGACTACTTGGTGCAGGTTATAGCTATCAAAAGCTTTCCTTTTTGAAAACTGCTTCCAAAGAGTGTAGGTTCACATGGATTACTTTCATAGCTGTTGTGTTGCCAGAATAGCACCAAAAGGAGGAAAGCTCTGTGGCAGGGATGGAATGCCATGCAAAAGGGTGCTGGAGAAGCACTGGCATGACAGAGAGCACTGCATATGAAAGCAAATGGTCATGTTATGCATGGTTAGAAGGATCGTCTTCTGGCTCAGGCACCAGGCTGGGATCAGAAGATCTTGGTTGAGTTTCCAGTTTTGCATTAGTTCTTGTCTGACCTTGAGCTAGGGAGTCTGCCAGTTCAATCCAGCCGTTCTATCAGAGAGCAGTAGTGCAACACCATTTCACCTCTTTTGACTGCAGGCTTTCTGAGGTAGGAACTGTCTCCTACTGTGTGGTTGTACAATGGCTTTGGTGCACTTGGGCTTCTCATCTGGGGCTTTTAAGCTCTAGATAGAGCTGATTTACGAGATAGTGGTTTTTTATCGCAGCTGTCAGTTGTGCTTGACTAGTTCAGATCAGTCTTTGGGCTTTTGCTTATCTGTTAACTGAATGTAGTATGCTTAGGAATGTGGGAAATATTATACCTGAAACAACCTACACAAAAGGATTCTGTAGCCAGGTAGGTGCTGTATCCTGGGAAAAGAGACCAAATGATAGAACAACAAGAAACTTGAGGTCTCAAGTTGTGCCAGGCGAGGTTTATACTGTATACCAGAGACTATTTCATCATCAAAGGGGTTGTCAAGAACTGGAACAGGCTGCCCAGGAAAGAGGTTGAGTCACAATCACTGGAGGTATTTAAAAGAGGTGTAGATGTGGGACTTATGCACACAGTTTAGTGGTGGACTTGGCAGTATGAGGTTAACTGCTGGACTCAATCTTAAGGGTCTTTTCCAACCTTAAGGATTCTGTGATTACATAATTCTATATTTACCTTTTTTTAGTCCAGTTTAAAATCTGGATTATCCTTGTGTCAATTCAGTGAATCTCCAGAAGCATCTGAAGTCCCTCCTGAGACTGCATCTCAGAAAAACAGCAAGTTTTTCTCTTTTATCAACCTCAACTCTATGGATGATAAAAAGACTAAAATGAACACTGTTCTGCTTGTTGGACTCAAAACTCTGTGATGGGCAGTATCCATTTCTGTTGATTACAGCTCACTTTCACTTCCTGTTATCTGCTGTTCAAAAAATTGTCTTCCCTCACAGGGAAGACTAGGAGGAAGACTGTGAGGAAGACTTGGCTAAGAGGAATGCTTCCTGCCCACAAAGACCAGTGCAGCCTTCTGCAACAGAGGGCAAAGCTTCCTGCAAGCAGACAGTGCCTGCTTGGGTTGCGGGGACCCTTTTCCCAGTGGGATAGGTGAGGGCAATCCAAGAATAAGAAAGCCTGAGGGGCATCTGAGGCAGACACAGAGGAGTCTGCTGAAATGACAGCCAGGGGGCTGGGGTGTCAGAGGAAGATCAGCCTTGGGATACAGAGAGTGTTGTACAGCATAATTGCAACCTAAAAGCTGAACACTACTGCACAGGGAATCAGTCTGAAAGAAAGACTGCTCCATCAGGACAAAAAAATGGGTAGGGGGCAGTTTTGTTCACAAACCTCTTATTTAAATTTCAGTTTGCTCTAAGCTTTCCCAGTACCAAAAAGAGCTCATAATTATGATATGGGGTGTCTACAATGTGCAATCCTGCTAAACCCTGTATTTTGACATTCAAAGCCCTTTCCACTGGCTGGGTGCTTACTTCAAAGAGATGATCCAAAGAAGGACACCCCCCCTCTCCAAGCTCAGGAACCTATAAAGAGCTGTCTTGTCAAACTGTGATTAAAATAAACAGTTTGGAAGAAGATGTCACAGGAAATGGAACTGAATTGCTAACCCTTGGGTACCCACAGACTCTGCAGTGTACAGGACCTAGCTGCAGGGAACATAGCTAAGGGGACATGCAGAATGATTAATGATAAAGACTATTCAAGATATTTTGATGTTGTTTGGGTAGTTTTTTAGAAGTTTGTGGAGTTAAATCAAAAAAACGCGTTTGAAAAAAACCAGTAAAATCACCAAAAGAGACAACTATATCAGACACAGAGAATTAAGTCATCTGTTCATAAATTCAGGTAAAATAATCACTATTGAAACCACAAATTGCTTTCACATTCCTCTATTAGTGGAAATATCTTAAGCTTTATTCTTTTAGCTTTTTAGTCAGTTACTTATCTGGGCTTTGGGAGCCACATCATTAATTGAAAGGATTTGAACCTATATCTTGCATCTCCCAGGAGTGTGCCCACAACCATTATTCTGACGTGGCTTTCTCCTGTTTCCTGCTGTTACTTTTCCAATTTGTGTAAAGTGTTTAAAAAATCACTGAGAAGGAAAGGAACAACCAGGTGGTGAGAACAACTTTATGGGTCTAAAGGACAGGACACTGATCAGTAAAGATATACTGATCTAGAACCCTGTGGAAAGCTAAGGCCCTCACCTGAAAGCTGAGAACTTTGGATTCTGATGCCTTGTGGAATAAAATAACTAAACCAAAAAAAAAAAAAAAAAAAAACCAACAAAAAAAAAGAACAACACTTCCTTTTTCAAAGGGCTTCAAATTTTGCATTTCTCACATTTAAAGAAAAAAGAGGAAAAATTAATTACTAGATATTGCTAGTGGAAACAATAATAGCATCATGAACAGTAAAATTTTTAAAGTGAAAAACTTATGAAGAACAGCTGAGGTCCTTTGGCTTGTTCAGCCTGAGGAAGAGAAATTCAGGGAGTGTCTGGATGATGCTCCTAGTATATGGTTCAGTTTTAGGTAGTTCTGTGAGGAACAGGGAGTTGGACTTGATGATCGTAATGGGTCCCTCCCAACTCAATATATTCTGTGATTCTGTGATGCTATGACCTACAGTTTCTTTAAAGTTTTATATAGTTCAATAGTTCACTACTTCATACTACACAATTGTGTCTATTAATTACATTCATCTTATTAATAACAAGAGTTAAATTATTTTCAGATCCATGCAGCAAGTGGGTCATTTCTCTCAGCAAATGAACCATTAGATAAGATAGGAGGATCAATATTTCAATTCTTCACAATATTGATACGAAAACAAGATTAAACCTTTTGGACAAAATTATTCTGGTTTTAGAAGTTCCTATTGACCAGAAAAGCTCTGTAGAGATGGAAGGACAGAGAAATGACTGAGTATGATCTGGAATTAAAGAATCACATGATATTACAGATAAGAGTCTGTTATCCAACAATCTTTCCACATGAAGATTTCCACAGAACAGAATGTAAAAACAGATGAGTAACTCCCAACAGTGCATCAAAAATTGTGATCTAAGCCAGTTTAAAGGGTTTTGGATTTTTTTTTAAATTCTGTGGCTGTTAATGGTAGATGAGGGGAGGCAGAAGGAAATGCAAGAAATGAGGAAGGACAAACGGTTATTGCAAAGTAAAAAGAGCTTTATGTAAAACAGACTCAGAAGAAAACAGGAAAATGCTTTTTTTCAGAGCTCTTATGGAGCATCAATTGAGTTACTTTCATTTAATTTCTTAAGAAAAAAAAAAGCGTGTTGAGATGTTAGACATAAACAGGAAGTCTAACATGAAAATATTATCATAGATTGGCCTTTGCAGTTCAGTTCTCAGGACTTAATAATCCTCTTTCCATGAACCAGATGCTAGGCAGAAACAATTACATAAAATATCAAGTTTTCAGTCAAAATTCTAAGAAGACAATGAAGACAGACATGGACATCATTTTCTGCTTCAATCAAAATTACTAATAAGGGAACTGGCTTGAGGCTATCAGGCCATGAAAATGTAGAGAAAGTGTTCACTTGCTAGTCAACTCTAGTGAGAAAAATATCTTCTGGAGACCCCAGGAACAAGCAGTCAATTGCCAGCATGGAAACACTGGTCTGACAAACAGATTTGATGACATTACAGTGTGACCCATGAATTAAACTTATGACTCATCTTTTAAGTTATACTCCTGTAGACTGAAAGGTCTATAACGTACAGGCTGCCAGGTGGACCAGATGCTTCCTTCTGTTAGTCCACACAAAAAAACTAACTGAATCTATTTGAACTGTATGTATGTAGTTTCTTCCTGTCTCAGGACAACATTCTTCAGTTATTGGGAAGGATGAAAGAACTTTTAATATCAGAAGCTGTCAGCTGGATGACGCTTAGAAGAAAACTCTTTATCAAAACCAGACTTTTGAAGACAATTTCAAGCATGGTTACAAATCTCAAGAGTTTCATAAAGGAACAGCCTTATCCCAAAATACTGTGACTACAGCTGTCTGCAGTTCTGAAATACAATCTAGTGAAACTTGACTCTCTTCAATGAAAATACCATAGCACAGCTCATACTTCTTGGGGTTCTATACTACTTTTGCATTGACATGCTCTGGATGACAATTAGTAATATTTCAACTGATTATCGTGTTCATGCCTTTACTTTTTCAGAAACATACAAGGAACATTGACTAGTGTTTAGTAGAGCCTCTGCACAGATCTGTAGAAAAGATACCTGAATGTTTCACTGTTTTAGCTTGCCTTTTTTATTTTTAACCTGTCACTGCATTGTATAGAAATTCAATACTCACGTGATAAATTTTACTATAAAATATTTATATTACCTTCAGGAAGACTGGCAACGATTTGTTTTTCCAGTACCAGATATCCATCAGGTGCTTTGTTTAGATAGATACATACATCAAATAACTGTTATATTAAAGAAATAAACCATCTGTCAGTGGCTGACAACACAACAGAACCATAAACACATAATAAAAAATACTGCAAAAAATGACAGATTGGAATCTGTAATGCAAACACAAGGTACAGGCAAAACTGCTGCAGAACAAAACAGAGCAACAAGTTCACTAAAATCACACTCCTTGTTTGAACAGAGTAACAGCAAAGCCCTGGCTCCAAATGTAGATCTGTCCCAAAACATCAGCTGGTGGAGGGCTGGAGATCCCCAAACTGCCTCTGGAAAGGTACATGAGACAAAGTGGACCATTGCTCTGCCTTAGTGATTCCCAGACTCCTGTACACACCAGATAACTTTCTGGTTTTGAAGGACATAATTGTCCATTGATAAAAATTGGTCAGAAATGTATTTACAACGTAATTTCATGAAATTATGTATTTTTGACTCTAATTTTTTTTTCCACAAAATGCTGAACAATCTCAAAACTATCAAATATTTTTCAGGGAAAGTAAAAAGAGAACAACATGACACCCTGTAAATTCAGTCTTATGAATAACAATGATTCAAACAGCGCCAAAAGAATATTTCTAAGTAAGCGGAATACCTCCTTCCCTTTCAGCAGTAATACCACGATGGATAATGCTTTTCAGGAAGAAACTGTAATTAACCAGCTTTACTTCTTAGTAAGGCAATATAGAAGGGTTCACAAGGATACCTAAGAAAGTTCAGATGAATTCACTAAAAGGCAGGGAATTCCTCACACATTAAAATGTGTGCATTAGCATTCATGCAGGGGCTCCCATCTGAAGCTTTGAAGAAGAACCTTTCAGCACCTAAAGTGCAGGGCATATATTTGTGCCTAAATGAACTTACTGGAAATAAACTCTTCATGATCTCTTTATATTAAATTTAAATTTTAAGAAAAAGGCAAACACAAACAGACCACCTCTTAAAAAAAAAAAAAGAAAGTCAAAAACACACCACCGAACAAACCACCAACTCAACTACAGATCAATTTCCACATGTTCTGCAGAAAATGCTGCTAAACACAGTGCTCATTCCTGGCCAGTTCTGCCCAAGGACAACAAGGCATGCCACTCACCAAGGATGCCAACACACTCGTTTGGTGGCAGGCTGTGGCTGCACACATGGATGCATTTGGGTCTCATCTGGCCCACAGCTGGCAAGCCCTCTGCTTGGTCTCACATTGCACTTGTGCCAAGATGCACACCAGCCTACAGAGAAAATGTCACAAACATTAAATGTGGAGCCATCAGAGCCCCTCTAAAATGCCAACAGCACTGCTTTGAAACACCTGGCATTAACAGAGATCATTGAAACCCAGACCTCCATGCAGCTTGTCCAGCTTGTTCCATGTCTGAACAAAGTTAATTTATAGGAGGCACTGTGTAGTCCCAAAGAATCAGAATTCATGGAAAATTCCCTTCCATCTCCACAAGGCAAGTTACCAGCCATGGACAAGAGCTGATTTCTGTAATGCTACTTGGGGCAAGGTCTTGCTGCCTAACCGTGGAGTACCCAGCTGGCTGCAGCTTGAGATCCAGGAACGGCTGTGAAGTTTCACAAGGAAGGCAGGGATCCAGGGGTGCTGCCTGGGAGGAGGTCAGTGCTGGTGGAAGCCAGAGATGTCCTAGAGGGTAACCTGCCTGATGCTTAAATAAAATCGTCTCCCTTCCCAAAAAACAGCCAACACTTTTATCAGCTCTGTGCTCCTCACAGAGCTCTTTTACAAACCCAGGCTCTTCTGCTTAGGATTTCTGATCTCATGGTTCAAGAAAAATTACTATGAACATAACATGTTTTGAGTTAGCATTTGCAGAAAACACAAGAGAGAGCTTCACTCTACATTGGACAATAATCCCAAGGAAAAAATAATAAAAGCTACAAAGGAAAGGTAGGGAATTTAAAGACTCAAAAATGTTAAGATGTCCTTCGTGACATACTTCCCATATGAGCAAGCGCTAGTGTCGAGCAACATGGAGCTGCTCAGTGATGTTTTATTCACTGTTTACAGATTTGATAGAATGTTTAGTTATTGCCTAGTTTCTCTAATTAAATACTTCTCTGAAAAAAAAATGGCAGTTCTTGGCAAGATCCTTTTTTTTGGTGGAAACCTCTGTATTATTTTAGCAACACTGGAAGGTTCTGCAGGTCCAAAGCAAACTTTGTAGTAAAATTAAACAAAAGAAAACACAAAAAAATAGCCCCCAAACTGCAACCCCCATGCCAAACAAGAAGAGAAGGAGCTCAGGGCGTTCACTGATTGAACAACTCTGCTGACTTGGAGCCCAGACTTGGCTGCCGAGCCCCTGGGCACTCCTTGGCACTTTGCTCTCTCCCTCTTGTGAACAAATGTGGGAGCCTCATTCTTTAGCCCCTACAGAATTGTACTGCTTTCCAGCCAGCCTCAAACTAACCGCGCTGAACTGTAGTGCTCTGTCTATTTTCAGAAGGTGCCAACACCCAAATCTATTGAATCTGGAAATGTATTCAAATGAAGATATTTGCATGAGCCAATTGCTAAAATTGTAATTAAAAAAAAACAACAAAGAAAGAGGTAAAGAAAGCATTAGTTTGCCATTATTTAATGGCTGTATAACTGGCTAATCCTTTCAAGCTCACATACATTAACTCACAATGCTCTCTAACGCACCTTTTCTCTTTTATGAAACCCTAACACACGTGAAATGGACAAGTTTTGTAGGACCTGGCTCAAAGCTTTGAGGTTTCCTACTAGTTAGGAGGAAGCACAACTGTCAGGATGCAGCAACACATTTCACTTTGCCTTTTAAAACTAAAGCAGACACAACAAGAATAATTAAAGTAACTTTCACAAGCAGAATATTGTTAAAATGTCTGACTAGCATTTGCATCGAACTGCTAAACTTCTAACAGTGCAAATTCATATCTAGCATGACAAGAAAAAGATAGCAAAAGCAGTGACAGAAAAATCTTTTACAATATTGCTTCACCCCCAAGCCTGGAGAAGTATCTTCTGTTAGAAAAAAAGAGAAGAAATACTCAGTGACAAGTTCTGGGTGCTTAAAAAGGTAGTCCCAAAACGCTTTGCAGAAAATACCAGTGATGTTCAAATGAGAGCCATTCAGGTCCCGTTTTTTTTTGTTGTTTTGTATGTAGCATACTGGGGACTGAATGGAGAGCACGTCTCTCACATGGGTTACAAACAGCCATCACTAGTGACATTTTGTTCCCTCCCAACAGTTCTAGTTTCTAAACATGAGCCTCTGATGAAAGGCTGGCCTCCAGCAGCAACACTCCAAGCCATGTTGTTCCTTCACAGTCTTCAATTTATATTCAAGTCATGAACATGACACTTCTTTTGTTAGCTTTTGATTGTCATCTTCTGTTTTCGGCACTAATCCCCGTAACAAAAGTTGTCATTGTGATAGGTGCTGTGGAAATCAGTAAGATTAATAAGTAGTTGGTATAATATCTAAATACTCTCCCCTATCAAGATGAGTATGTTGCTGAATTTGTGCTATGTGGAACAGCTGACAGTAGAAATAGTTACAATAGATCACTTTGACAACTTTAGATTTACATAATGGATTCATCCACTTTGCAGATTGGGTTTGTGCACATTCTCTCAGCATGCAAAACATGCCTATTACCTTTAAAACATTTGCTTTGGATGGTATATGCTGCTACATAAAATATACTTTTTTGCAGTCTATAGACTTAAATATGTATTTTAAGAGACATGTATTAGTATGTTTATATGTTGTGTGCAAACAAAAAAAATTTATGTACCTGCATTACAGTTAAAGCTGATGCACCTCTTAAGTGATTTTATCACGTTTTCATTTAATTCACACTCACTGACTTTTTTTTTTTTTTTTAAGTTCCTTTCTCCCTTTTTCATGTTTAGAAAACATAATTAGTGCAAATACAGACACTGCAGAACTGTGCCTGGAAAGCTTATACCTTTTCCAATCTGCTCACAACACACCACAAAGGTATTTATTACCAAAAAATAATCGAGTAGAGCAGTCTAGTTCCAGTCCAACTCCATGGATACAAAGAGCAAAAGCAGCAGAAGAGGCTGAAAAGGGCCATTTATCCCATACAAGATAATCCTCTCCAGAAACACGGATATTTTGGAGGAGACCGGGCTGCCTTCTGAGGTCTCCTCATCTGGGAGGACATGTGGAGCCTGGGCTGGGATCTGTTCAGTGATCAGAACAACAAAGACATTCAACACCACTAAAATCTTAGGAATGTGTGGTGTGTAACTTTGGAAAGAGGCCTGCACGTCTTCCCAGCAGGACACACAGCTCTGAAGACACACAATTTCAGTAGTATAGGGGTCTTGAAAGAATATTTCTGCTTCAATATCACCCAAACTGAATCCCAGCGCAGGCACAGCCTGAAAAGCGACCACCCAAGGTGAGGTGTTCCTTATCCCCAAAGCAGTGATCTTCAGCCTTGCAGGATGGGCAGCTCTGGAACAAGCCCACTGGGCAAACTGTCCCAGGTCCAAGTCCCTGGGAATTCGGCATACAGCTCCAAAACAGCTCAGTGAGCCTCTGGACCATGGCTAACACTCTCCTACAAATGTCTCGGTTGATGGGTTTTTGTCAGATTTGCAGCAGTTATAGGACATAGGGAATATGGTTTGCTGTACACTCTGCAAACCTGAACATCAACCTCTGACAAAATAATCTGAATTTTTAGTCCATAGGAAGTTCCAAAAGTGAAATTTACTGTGAACTGGAAATCCTTTTTTTGGCTAGGAATAATAGTGTATCATTTATTACACATGAATGTCAAAGAAGAATTAATTTCTTTACTTCTACTACTATGTTAGACATCTATTTCTGAAAAGACAAATCCTATTTTTTACTTGGAAATTATGTAAGCACCTCACTGTATGTTTTTTCCCATCAGTACTTCAAAAAGGTGGAAAAATGCTAACATTTGTATTTCCCGGGTTAACAAGTTACTCAAGGCAAGGCAAAACAGTCAGGCTGTCATAAAGAAATCAACTGAAGACAGGCAGTTTTGAAGTCAAATTGTGTAGACGGAGACATTTAAACTCTGTTACATCACCTTAAACATTATACTGAATTACGAGCACAAGATCAGGTACAGGCTGTTGTTGCTTTGCGTGGTTTGAGGAATGTGAATAATTTGCAGATTAACAGATGTACTTTAAGATAATTAGATCCTCAGATAACCCTTAGTTTAAAGGTACTAACACTCTTTTTTTTTTGCATGGTGGAATATATCACCATCATTGGACTAAAACACAAGCAATGTCTGCCAGCAGTAAGTGTAGTTAATGGCTCTAAACAGTTGTTCCAATTTATCTGATTTTACAAAGTGAGTCTGTAAATTAAACAAAATCTGAAACAATCCATTTTGTTGTTCACTAATATCTTTTAAAAAATAGTGTAAAACACAATAAATGTTCATACAAGTTCTCAGGTGTCAAGGTAAATGTAACAGTCCCATTAACACAAAGTGTTTCTCCTTATTCCCTGGTTACCTAGGCTTCTGCTGCACCCTCACACAAATACTTATATATAAAAATATATAAATGCATTGTTAGTCAAGGATTAATGGCAAGTTCACATTTTTCTTACCCAAATATTGGATGTAATAATACTTTTCAGTATCCAGGCAGCCTAACATTTGAAGTGATCTTGATTTTCTTGATTCTGCTTGGGTGTTATTCATTAAATAAATGCTTCCTAATTACCCTTTCAGGGTCATACTATGGGGCTGCATGGTTGTATAAGAGAAAATAACCATGTACATTAAAAACAAAATTTAAAATGCAAATGCACAACAAATTTGGCAGCACATTCTCTGACCTCTCAAAATCCTAGGGGAATGGCCGTGCCGTTGAATACAAACCACCAGTGCGTCCCTTCTTTGTTCATCCCGCGATTCCTTATAATTAGGATGGACATTTTTCACGCCTAAGGTTCTCAGGTAATTAAGCAGTCTCCAAGCACATAACTGCTGGCATATTTCCCCAACAGGAAGGAGGAATGTTTGGTCTGATGGTGGTTTGTCCTCCCAAGTCACCATTACGCATGATGGAGCCTGGCTTTCCTGGGGATGGCTGGGCACCTTCCTGCCCATGGGAAGCGGTGAATTAATTCCTTGTTATGTTTTTGCTTTACCTAACAGTGTCTTTATCTCAAGCCATGAGCTTTCTCACTTTTACCCTCCCAATTTTCTCCCCCGTCCTGCTGGCTGGGGAGTGAGCAAGCACCTGCGTGGGCTTAGCTGCTGGCTGGGATTAAATCATAACACCTACGAAGTGTGATTCTTTGAATTGGTGGGAAGAGTAACTACAGCAACTAACAAGACATGAGCCTTCAGAAGGTAAAAGAGAGCTGGCTGCTCCTCCACTGTGTTAAAATTTCAAATCACTTCAAAGAGTAAGAACAAAACAGGAAAAGAAAAGATGATGTGGGGAGAAACAAGGCATGAGCTGCAAAGTAATCAAACCACTTAAGTGAAAAGTAAGTGATGAGGATGTTTGAGGAAAGTGACATTTCTGAATCCCATCTTCCATCCACACCTTATGCTTTTATATCCAGATTACTGCTCACAGCAAGCTGTCTCAGCTCCTGGGCTTTCCCTTTGTCTCTGCTATGATTACTACGACAGATATTTCTTCTAGCTGTTCCTGTTCTCTGCTGGGCTGTCTCTCTCATGCACTTGCTGTTTCTCTTTCTGCCTCTCATTATTTGCTCAGGCTTTCAAGCCCTCTGTGACAGCATTCACAGAACAAAAGGTTGCCATTACATTTATCCCTATTTATCCTCCTTTGATGTTGAATTGAATTTTGTTCTGCTAGCATGAAGAAAGCTACATTTGTCATCATCTTCATCATCTCTATTTTACTTAAATCACCTTGAACACAACCGTAATTTATTTCCTAAATTTATCAAAATCCTTTTCAACCAAAAAGTTTTCACAAACCCTTCCTCTATTATTTCTCTAGTGAATAAAATGAGGTAAATTCAGGTATGTTTGTAACCAGAATGCATATAGGCATTTTTCTCTTGTATCTTGAGAGCCTCCTGGAAGGTACAGTGGCCAATTAGCCAGCTATGTATAGAAGTAAGGAAGAAAAGGAGCTCATGTAATAAAACTGAATTGTCATCATGATTTGTTCCTTTTCTTACTTTTCATGGAAATTCTAAAAAAAAATTCACAGGTAGGAATCAGTCTCATTTAAAGTAAAATTGCCCTTCAAAAGCAGCAAAAGTCTAAAGAGGGATCAGGTTATGCATCATTTTTGCCAATCTGCCTCCCACTAACTCCAGCTTTCAGAATGATTAACCAGGCACTGGTTTTGGCTAGGATAGACTTGACTTTCCTCGCAGTGGTGGGTATGGGGTTATGGTTTGGACTTTGGCTGAACACGGTGATGATTAATGTAGAGATGCTTTGTTACTGCTGAGCAGGGCTTGCACTGAGCCAAGGTCTTTTCTGCTTTTCATACGGCCACGCTGGAGAGGAGACTGGGAAGTTGTGAGGAGACACAGGTGGGACAGGGACCACAGACCAAAGGAAGGTTCCATCCCATGTGACAACAGGCTCAGAACATAAAGTGGATGGAAGAAAGAGGAAGGGGGGGAGGGGCTGTTTGGAATGAGGGTGTGTGTATTTCCAAATCCCCATTATGTGTGATGGAGGCTTGCAGTCCTGGAGATGCCTGCCATGGCAAGCAGTCAATGAATTCCTTGTTTTGTTACGCTTGTGTGCACAGCTTTTGCTTTCCCTATTCAACTGCCTTTATCTCAACCCACAAGTTTTCTAGTTTTCACCCATGCAACTCTCCCCCTGATCCCCGGTAGGGGAGTGAGTGAGTGGCTGCGTGAGCTTGGCTGCTTGCTAGGGTTAAACCACAGTAACCATCATTGTATTTTATGTGGTTGGCTGCAAGGTCTCTGCAGATTGGCACTAAATGAGAAACATGTGTTGCAAAGATACTGCAAATGCAACAGAACTGCATTGTTCCTGACTTTCCATGACATTGGTTCAGTGACAAGAAACTGAAAATCTAGCGCAGCACTGATTTCTGGTGAAATCAGAAAGCCACTGTATCTCAGAATGCTCCATTCTAATCAAAGCCATCTGCAATATACTCTCCTCATAGTATGTATTCAGACGTGACAAAATGGTGGTTAGTTATGACTTGATATGCCTCTGGAACAAAAATAGTGTTTACCCCATTTTATAGAAAAGCATAATGAGACCAAGTTAAATCACTATTCTAAAATTGCGACTGGTAAGAGTTCCAGAGTCTACATGGCTTATTCATCATCTACCACACACACACACACACTCAAGGTGAGAGGGTAGGTGCCACCCAGCTCACAGGGAAACTGTGCAAAGGCAACACTAAAACTTCTGTTAATAAAGTGACAAGAGGGAAGAAGACTCTTTACTCCCAGTGGCAGCCTTCATACTGGGACTGGAGCAACTTTCCAAATGAACTACCAAATCCAACTGAAGCGCCAGGGATTCAGAAGCAAACAATCAAAAGCTATCATGAGAAGCTCACAGAGAAGAGAAACTACATATCCATTGAACTTCAAGTGACAGTAGTGCCACAACACGGTTAGGATGTGCCTTTGCTCAGCCTCTCCATGAACACAGACAGCAGAAGGCATAGAAAATGCTATGTTAAGTTGGTCACCATTGCTTCCATTCTGAGAAAGCTAAATATATGACTGTAGAAAAAGGGTTTCTTTCTAATGGGAAAGACTACCTACCAGCTACTCAAAGTTTACATTCAGAGAGAGTCTCACCAATTAATTCTCTGTGCTCTACTTCCCTTTTCTTGGCAGTGAAAAATGAGAGCCCAGCACACGCTGTTTGCCAGCATTAAGCAGTTTTTCAAAAACACGCTTCAGGCTTAGATATATCAAAAAGATTATGCTAATAGCACAGGATCAATGACTTCCTTGTGACTCAGGGTAGAGGTCAAATCTATACGCTCTTCGACCTCTGTACAAATTTTGACACAGCCACTGATTGCAGATGATCTGCTAACAGACTCCACCAGCATAGCAATGTATGACTCCTATCCCTTCAGGTAATGCTTCTCAAACAGGACCTTAAACAGAGACAGTAGATGCTATTTTCCCTCACAGACAGATACACACCAAGGTCGAAGATCAATGCAGGCACCCTCCTTCAATTGCAGTGAATACAAGTGATCTTCTGAAGGAACAACACCCCAGTCCTTACACTGCCTACTGCACCCCTCTCCTCTAAAGGGAAATATATCTGAATGACATTCAGCTCAGAGAAAAGTTTAGCCTGAGACCTGCATTTTGGTCTCATTAAGAATAAAGGAAAAGATTTTTCTATCACTGCAGAGGTGTGTTTTCAAATTAGACCAGTCACAGCCAGCTGGGTGAACACTGGAGCAGGGATTCAATGTACTCACAGCATGGTAGGAAGCATCACTGGTAACAAACTAGGTCTCTAACATCTCAGAAATTAGGGAGGTGAAGTAAACACTTCTCTCTCTGCCAAAGAACTGGCAAGAAGCTGGAGGAACCTGTTCAGTCCTTCAATAGCACCAGATGTAGCATCTAAGATTTTTCTCTTGCTTTAATCAGAAAAGAAAAACTGTAGTGTGGTCAATTGGGGTGGTTGTTCTTTATCAGATTTCCTTCTTTGACATAACACAATGTGCTTCTACAAGTCCTTGGCATAAACTGAAAAACCAATCTCAGAGCAAACCAACAACCTTATTCAACACACAAAGAAACTGTTCATGAAATGAAACACTGTCCTTTTCTCAGCTACTACTATATCGTACAGAAAAACGTCAAATTTTGTCTAAACTTCATCCTTCTCTAAAACTGGAAGCAAGCCGTGTCTCGTACTATGAAGACTGACATGTGTTAAAATGAACACAATCAACTAGAAGAATTTGAAATGGCCATGCTTGTTTTGTGACTGTATTAAAGTGAATGTATCATCTCATACCAGTGAAGAAGTGCAATGACAATAAAGAATCTTTTCCTCACATTTCATTGCTGCTTTGGCACAAATCTGGCAGTATTCATGTGTTTTATTCTACAAATACGATAACTTCTGTGGGTATATGAGTCTTTTGTTGCATCATGTCCTCAAAGTTTTAGGCAACTGCCACAAAGAGTATGAAAGATTATTCATAGATTCAGATTACATGGCTGAACATAGTTTTCATGATTTATGCAAGCTCGAATAATAAACAAAGGGAGCTGTTCAATTCAGAGACTCACAGAGCTCAAGTTTAAAATTATATCATAATTTTTGAATTAACAAAAAAGTGAAACCATAGCACCTGTAGCTTATTGCACAGCTAGCCCTGTTAAATATGCAGTATAGTTAAATTTGGAAAGAATAAAATAGCCTTTGAACAAGAAAGCTTATAAAAAACAAGTCTCACTTTGGAGTGAACTTTGACACTCTAGCTATAAAATTTTTAAAATAGCATGCAAAAAGAGAATTATATCACACAAGTATCTTCTTTCATGGATCCTCAATCACCCTTAAGGGTCACTAGCATCTTACCTATTGCAGAATAGCCAGCTACATATAAGAATCTAATAGAGGCACAAGGCAATAAAAAAAATTGCCATTAAATTACTAAGTTGAAATGTTTTTTCTTTCCAGTAGCATGCATATTTTGTGGCTGTGCTCTGAAGCCTCACCTTTGGACTGCAATCCTATCGTAACATCAGAGAAGAAGCAGCAGTGGAGTGGAGTTTTTGAACTTCAAGCTCCACTAACAAGCAAGAATCCTTAAGAAAACATCCCCTCCTTACACAGCAAGTAGAAAATCAGCTGCAGATGGGCAGTAATCCAATCAGACCTGTACAATAAACTTTATGGAAGTGAATTGTGGAAGTGTGTGGCTAAAATGGTGGAGGCACTTAAACACATTGGCAGGTAGGCACTGTCAAAGCCGAGAAACTACATTTACTTCTTTATTTTTTACTTATCATAAACAAGAGCCCTGGGAGCTGGAAAAGAAAATAAGAGAAAGAAAAGAGAGAGAGGCAGAGGCAAGAGCTGACACTACCAAGATGGCCAACAATAACTTCAACAGGGCATATAATATCTTATTACATCATTGAAAAGAAAAAAAAACTCAAAAAACAAACCAAAAAACCAACCAAACAAACAAAAATCCCCACAAACAAACTTCAGAGCAGTTACATATTAAATCTATCAGTTGTGAACGATGATATGCTAATATCAGAACAACACAGTTTTTTAAAGCCCTACAAAATGTTAAGTTCAGATTGGCACAACAAACAGAACAAGATCCTTGTTCCTTGGGTTGGCATTTACATTTCACTTCTTCAAAGTATACATACACTACAAAGTAGACAAAAAGTTGTTTTTAAGCATCTCTCACTCCTCAGCCTCCCCACCCAGACTCAGAGTTGCACCATTCCTGTCTGTCAGCAGATAATTCAAAACATGTACCTCAGCAGAGAGTAGGCTCTTGCCATCTGCCTTTTATCAGAGGTGTTTGCCGTGCTTCTCGTGCACTGTGTGATATTACAAGTAAATGAAACATAGCACAAATTAAAGTAATGTTAAACGGGAGACAGGCATTCCTGGGCATGGGACAGATGCTATCCATTTTGTTAGGGGATCACTGATGTGAAATAGAGGCAAAGGCAAACAGGAGATTGCAGTAGGGGAAAGACAAAGGCCCTGGAGAGCTTATTGCTAGCTATTCAACTGTTGAAAGTCTTTTTCTAACATCTTTCTGACCACAATCAGAATTAAGGGGGGATGGGAAAAAGTCACTTGACACCAAAAGAGTAAAAGAGGAGAACAACAAGCAATCGGAAACTCCGTATTTCACAGTCCCCTAGGTCATTCTAAAGCTAACCATAAACAATAGACATCACACACTCATTTGACACTCTCTTTACAGTAGGACACTTAAAACAAGTTCCCAAAAGTCAGTGAAGGTGTTTGGCCATGAAACAGCAGTACCAAGACACAGGATGGAGTACTTGTGTGGCGGACACTTCATTATTCATCTGCCAGGAAGGGGAAATCTGAGCATGGCTGGCCTTGCAGGTGAGGCAGCTGGCAGGAGCCTTGTTCCCAGAATACACTGGTGCCAAGCAGCTGTCTGGGAAAGGTGGTGTGTTCCTAGGAGCGCTAAGGACATTTCTGTACTGTTTGCACATCACTATGTGAATCACTACTTGCCTCTGGGGGAAACCTATAAATGCCCAGTGCGTTCCTCATGAATATTTACTGATTCAGAGTTAAGTAGTTATGCCCCTGTCATATTCTTGTGGAGCAAACTTTCCATACTTACTCCTTTGTCCTTTGCTATCAGCGCTAGAAGCAAGATGAGGGGACAGACAGTTTGCTCACCTCTGCATGCCAGGGACACCCCACTCTTAAGGACTGGGTGGTAAAGAATTTGTAATTTTGTCCTGTTTTTTATGGCTTCAGCTTTTGCCAGTCACAAACCTCAGATGGCAGTGTTGAAAATGTGAGCGCAGGTGCATTTTTCAAACATGAATTAAGTTTTGAGCAGCAAAACTTGGCACAGATCTATGCCAAAAGTCTGGATTTTGGTAGAAAATTTTAAGAACAAAACTCAAAAGCCAAGTAAAAACTGTGAGTCAAAACCTACACGAATCACAACACACCAAAACATTGGTAGAAAATCAAAAATTTCCAATACTGCTCTTACAGCAAGTATCAGTGTTTTCTAGCTAACCATTTTTAATCACCAAGAAGAATAAGCTAACCAAGTACATTTATAGCCTGTGACTCAGCTGGCAATAACTTCAGTTTTCAAGAGCACACACAAGAATTTATTGCTGCAGCCCAGTGAAACTGCACAGGTTTGCACAACTGGCTAAATAGGGAAGGGGTCTATATTAATGTCTAATGAGAAGATGCCAGTTTCTTTCCTCATTTGAAAGACAATTAATAAAATTTAGCTCCTATACACTCTACAACTAAAATATTGAATGGTTCCTCACCTCTCGGAAATTTCTGGGGATCCTGCAGATCCAATATTGTTTAGAGGCTTGTGCCCTTTTAGGTTCTAAAGTCAGAAAAATTTTTTACAGCCTTGGTAAGCGGATGCTTTACCATATTCTGCACACCATTCTCCACATCTGTCAAATCTGCAAGCCAGATTTCTCTGTCCATTTGTGAAGTTCCATGTACAGGCACACAACTAACAAAAATAGCAAACAAAGAAAAACGTCCTCTATGACCTCTGCTACTTAAAGATATTGCTGATGTGCATCTAAGAGTGAAACCTGCAGTTCTGCAGCACCTTAGTAACACTCACAGCAACCACCAGGCAGACCATTTGGTGGTTCTGAAATGTCCTTTTTCAGAGTCTCTGAAAGCAGGTAGCTTTGAAGGACTGAATAACAAGAACTTTCTAAATGTCTGCTATGCACGAAGGGTAGATTCAAGCTTTGTGACAAAAGAAAAGTCACCGACAAACTCGACTGAGCTGAGGGTTTCTCAAGAAAGATAACACTGCACGGTAGTGAACGAGACCAAAGCTGGTCTCACAGCTGGTTGTACAGGAACCTCTCACTGTCTGCTTGAGACTGATATATACAAACACAGAAACTGCTGGATGTCAGATTTTGGGGCACAAAGAATGCTTCTGATCTGTTAACTCTATAGCTGCAGGAGGGAGAAGCAAGATTTTTCCATTAATCCTAATGGAACCTTTATTTGAATATACCCAAAAATGCTCGTACAGGTATCAACACAGGCTGACATTTAGTGCCTGCAAGCACACAAGGAGCTACAGGGACGTGGTTTCTAGGCCTGTCCTAGAGCTGGATCCGAGAGAAATTCATTTCAGAAGTGCTCTCACTTCTACATTTTCCTTTCTTCTTACTTGCATTTCTTAATGAAAAATGATTTTAAAAAAAGCCACCAACAAACAATAACAAAAAATTTTCAGTGTAGCTTAGTCCTGTGGTATCAAGCCTGGAACTGGCATAAAAGTGCTCAGTTTCTCTCAAGTGAAGTGACTGATTCACAGTACTGTAGATCTGGATCATACTTTCGAAAACAAAATCTGTTTGTGAAAGGCATGTTTAAGTCCCATACTGTTGTTTTTTATTGAGTGATAATTTATCACAATCTGTCTGCTGAGAGATGTGCATACTGTGAGGAAAGACATGCTCCTTGCTCTAGACACTGCTCGATAATATCTTATCAGGCTCCTTTAACACAGAAAGTAACTTCATTAGTAACTTGCTTCTCTTAATCTGTTCTCAGGTTGAATAATGCCTTCTTTGCAAATAACACTAATTTAGGTACATTTCCCTTGAAAGTAATGCTAATCACTCACACCAGCTCTCCCTGCAGTATTAGTCTTTGATTTACTAGGGTTTCCAAAGCTGAAGGAGGAGGTTAGGAGAAGCAAAAAATGCAATTTCACTTTTTTAATACATATTCTCATCATGTAGCTTCTACCAGTGCCATATCCAACATGGCAAATGAGAACTCTAAGCCCAGCTCATTTCAGTATTGTTGACTTTCCCTTTTAAAATACCCCCTCCTTTCTCATGTGAAATCAAGTGACACTGTTGGCTTCACAAAATTTAAATATTTACATTCAAAAGCAGATTTTTCACCTCTTTCTTGTACCTGCCTCTGTTTCTCTTAACCCTCCTGTGCAGCTTTATATGCTGACTGAAGGTCATAAGGAGTGCCTGGAATGAGATTTTTACATCAGCAAAGACAAGCCGTGGATGGGATTTTGTAACTCCTTAGACACGTCTCCAGAGGAGATCCCCAGTAAGCATGACCTGTTATGCATACAATAAATCTGCGGTCTGCTCTGCTCGGGGCCCCTCAGCACTTCCTCCCCCTCCCTCTCCTTGGACAAAATTGAAAGTGTAAACATGTGTTCGGGTATAGTCCAGCTCCAGTTGCAGACAGTTTCTCATAACCATTAACATTTTCCTTACCAGCAGACAGTGTTACTCTGTATTTCGCGCTTTCGTCTAAATTTCGCCTCTTAAAGACAAGGAGCAGGACAAATACAGGTCCCAGTACCTTTGGATGTGCTGCACACGGCCAGTGCGTCTCACTGAAATTCCCAAGGGATCAAAGCAGACATTAACACATCTCTAACAGAAGCAGGCAAATGATTGACTGACTCACTAAGTGCTATCCAGTTGCAAACCTATTAAGTATGTCAGAGATGGGTTTTTTCATGCCATGAGATTCTTCCCAAAGGACGATATACTCAGTATGTTAAAAACATTGTACACCATTCCATCAAGTTTGCTCAGATCTTTCTTAGTGTTATTTTATGAACAAAAGTAAGAACCTCAAGCTCTGAAGTATCAAGGCAGGAGAATGCCCACCATCAGTAGCTGTATAGTTGCACATCCCAGCCACAGGCTTATTATGTACAGGTGAAAGACAGAAGTCTGGATGCATCATAAATCACCACCTCTCTCTTTCTAATTTCTTGCCAACAACAGAGGCACTTTCCTGGTACTTTCCAAACAGGGGAGGGGAAAAAACTGACAACCAAAACCCAACCCTCCTCCCAAAAAAACCCACCTAATATGAAAAACAACCCACCCTTGCACAAAATTCCTCTAAACATAAGAAAAGAGATAAAAAGGGTAGCACATTACCAAAGGCCACATGCTACTAAAAAGAAATCCCTATCTATTTATGCTTTGGTACATTGTAATTTAAGAGGATATGATATGATGTGATATGATACACTGAGATGCAGCATACTGTTACACTCAAGAGAAGAATATTCCATGGCCATTAATGATCCTTCTTCCTATGATCTTTGATGCAAACATCCTTCACATCTGCATATTACTCTGACATAATGCCTGCACCAATTTAATTATGCTGAGGTTGGAAGGCTGCTTTAACAGAGGTTATCACTCAAATTTACCAAGAAAGCAAATATGAGTGGAAGTTAACAGCTTGCTTTCCTTCCCTCATCAGTCTACTGCCACAATATCCACAGCTTGTCCTTTTTATTTCTAAACATGAGGGATTAACAGGACCAGTACAAGTTTATAAAATACCAGGGACTGTAGTGACTCCTAGGTCAAATTGGGAAATCATTCAAAATCCCTCTATTTCCACTGCTATCTATCTTAACAAATTCTCTCTTCGCCCCATAGTTTGAGACAAGACTATGTAATACCTTGGTACAGACCAAGAGTGCAGTTAAATTGCAACACAACATTTTCTAGTTTCATCTTTGATGTCGTTATAATTTTAGAAGTTTCAAAGGCTCCAGTGGTCTGTGATTGATGACTTTGCCCTTAGATTAGATATGCACATAAATAAATTAATTAAAAAGAGAGAATATGAAAGATGGAGTAGAAGCCAAATTCTGCTTGCTACTACATGAACATTAAGAATGCAGTTATTTAAATTGATAAAAATCTGAAGACAGAAAACATTGAAAGAATAAATGCTAACAGTTCTTAAGACAAATCTGCTTATCACTCAGCTGGAATATTTTAGACTGTCATTTAGGCAGGATTTTAGTTTTTGTTCTACATATATTTAGAAGCAATTATGCTAACTTTGTAGACTGAAGGTTACTGGTAAATTGTTGAGATTAGTCTACTTTTAAAATAAGCAGGTTTGTGGCCAAAAGAAATTGGAAGCTCTGTGAAATCCATTTTGTACCTCAAAGCAGGAAGCTGGGAGGAAAATAAAAAAACCTGCTATTAGAGTGGCAGGGAACTCACTGGAATACAGGACAAAAAAAAAATCACAGAGCAGTGGGTGAGTGCACAGAAAGGAACACAGGTATTCAAAATTTAAAAGCCCAGACCTGCATGGTAGTTTTGCTCTATTGTACCTCTGTACCAAATTACCAACTCGGAGGCAAATTTTACCCCAACAATATGCAACTTGGCAGAGCCATAATGAATCAGGCATAAAAACACCAACAGGAGTACTTGAAAAGGCATGGGAGGAGTAGAAAGCAAGAAGATAGTGGAGTAGTGTTTGAATGGTCTAAAAGCACATAACTGTATGTAATGGGAAGTCATTTAGAAAAATGGGCCATTGAGGCTGAACATCAGGGAAAAAACAAAATGAATTAGACAGAGTTGTGTCTAGAAGATGTCTTATCTTATGAGATGTTTAGAACAAGACTCAATGAAGTTGTAAAAAATACTGTAGGAAAAAATATTTTAGGTCAAAAAAGGTATTTTTCTATTTCTAACTGTTTGTACATGGCACTTCAGAGAACGAAGTCAGAAGAAGCAATGGAAAGAAGGGGTGAGAGGTAAAAGCTGTCTAGAAACAGCATCTTGTTCATACAGGTGAGAAATGGTAGGAGCTTCTCAACAGAGATGAGAGTTGAGAAAATGTTTTCAGGACAGGTGTTTTATGCAGTCTATGTACAAGGGGTTGGAGAAGGAAAAGAGAGTATTGCAGTAAAAGACCCGGGGCACAGGCCATAGAGATTTGAGAGGAAATAGAAATGTACCCTGTCTGTGCTCATTTGCATAAGTACACTTGTACCTACAGGTTTGTTATGGGAAAAAAAAAATAGAATACTGGATTTAAAAGAAAAAAAAATTTAAAAAGTCAGAGGAGGAGAAACCGCAGTTTTATGGCAATGCGCAGATTCACAGGCTAGGCAGAAGTGCAGATGCTGAAGAGGCACAGCTCAGCTCTCTAGAGCAGGGTCTGTGCAAGGGCAGCTCAGCTATCTAAGACCTGTTGCAGTCACCCAAGCAAGAAAACCAGAAAATCAGACAAAAGAGGAAGAGCAGAAAGAGAGGGCTTGGTACTACATGGTGCCAACAACTGCAGATGGATGCCAAAGGAGACATCGTGAAAACACCCAGCACCACAACGTGCTGCTACGTGGAGCCACTGCAAAGCACAGATAAGTGCAGCTACTTTCTGCCAGGTCGCAAACTGATAAGACCTCAAAAAACACATGTTCTTTCAACAGGGCTGTGTGGGGCCAAGGAAACTTGACTGGACTCAGCGGGGGCAGAGACAAGAAAAACAAGACTGTGGTTATCGACCTCAGATTAATAGTTAGTTCACTGCGACATTAAAGGCATTGTTTGACAAAGCTGGAAAATAATATTTGCTGGCACAGTCACAAAGGATTACTTTGATATGAAAATGTCAGTGAATATCTCTTTCATTATTCTTCCTTTCCTATTCGAAAGCAGTGTTTATTCCATAAAAACCTAGTGTTATCTCAGTTTAATTCAGAGAACTACTCATATCAGTGAAGCAGAATAAAATAAGGTTGTGCAAAATATTACATAATACAAAACCCATTTAGGACATTTAGGAATGATCTTCACAAAAGGAAAGAAGTTTTTAACCATGTATAATAAACAGGATGATAAATCTTTAAACACTTAAGTAAAGGTTTCCACTAACTATTTCACAGTCTTCTTTCACTGGAAGGAATAGAATATTTTCAAATAATCTGACAGTAAGCTAAGACCTTTAATGTGCACTTTCTCCAAAGCACATAACCTGCTATGTCTGACTGCAGTGGAAGTGGTAAGTTTTAAATACTGGTTCCAGGTTTATCAGAGGCCCAGAAGTATGGGCACTGTACATATAAAGTGAGCATACAATACCATCAATTATGTGGTTAGAATTACCTCCCTCTTCTTAAAAAAAGCAAAGAAAATCTGAACCTCCAACACCAGAGACTAGGTGGCCACCTAGTCAGAAAAATCTGAAAAAGGGATCACAGTGCAGTCATACATTCATTTTTGCACCTTTTATAAAAACAGCTGCAACTGCGCAGTGTGGCTTACCTCCCTGTCCAAAATACCCACAACTAGATAAAACAAGTCCCATCCGACTGCTCACACGAACATTTCAGGAGTGGCCTAAGTTGGTCCCAGTGCTCTAAGAATTGCTGTAGTAGATATTCATAGGCTTCATACACTGCTTCAAGTTGCTGCCTTGCTCCAGTTCTTCACCTCTCCTTCCACAAGCGCTCGGAGGTCTGATGCAGTGATCTTACCAGCTCTGCAGCACAGCCACATGCACATCAGTCTGGGTCTGTTGATCCCTACACAGCCAGAGGAAGCACAAGAGATGTTCCTGTAAGAATTGGGGGGTGCAAAAGGAAGTGCAAGGCTGAATGGTGTGGTCAGGTTAATAGCCAGGTCGGGAACACGCAGTGTTGTTAATGCTGAAAATCAAGATTCCCAATGTCTCCACTTAGTTTTGTGAGAAAGCACAGGGTGAATACTTACCAAATGTAAGGGAAGGCAGTTCCTTCCCTTCAGCTGGGTCAGAGGGCAAGCAATGTAAAACTTGGGGAACTTTTCAATATTAAAGGCAAGATTACAGTGTGCTAAAGCATGCTAGTGGAAATGCAGAAACAGTATTTAAAAGAATATCATCACAGTAGAAATGACACATGGTGGAAAAAACCCTACCCCAAACAAGATGATTTTGGAAATTAGAAATCCACTTTTTAAAAAGAATTGTAGTTGAGGTTATGTGTGCAGACAGTTTCTTTCATTTCCATGTGTTTCTCCTGGTTGCATGGTCCCTTACACAGTCAAGGTTATGCATTTCTGCAGTTTTTTACCAGGCTGTTGTAAAGTCTCTCTTCAAGTGGAAGTATGTGACTTCCAAGATACACAGACAATGGATGCAAAGCAGTATGAACAGACAATGGATGCAAAGGAATATGAAAGATGGAAGTCTTCAAAATGGGGAGATGCAGAACTATGAATCTAAGATATATCTGACAATTAACTTGATCTTTCAGTGGCAGATGGTAAGAGCATGACCACTGGAAGATAACAGCTACGTAGAATGAGTTCTGCACAGCAGAAATTCAGTGGTTATAGGAAAGACTTTGACAATCCTGTATTGGCCATTTTCTAGTTAACTACAGTTATCTTAGAAAGGGTAGGAAATATCAGGTGGTTATCAGGAAAAAGTAATCTGAGCAGTTTCACACTTTTTATGTGCCCTTTTGCAGTTTTCACTCTTTCTTTAAATTTACCAGAAAAGTAGCCATAAGAAGAGAACGACATTACTGTTTCACCAGATAACCCCATGCAAGTCCCATCGAAGCCCATCTGCTCCCAGGCACCTTTGTGTGACCCTAAAGCAGACGTAGATTCGCACTGCAGGAAGCAGGCAGCCCTGTGCAGCGTTCCAGCTGGGTGTCCGTGGGCAGAGCTGGCAGTGAGGCGCTCCTGTTAGAATGCCACAAAGAAATTAAGGGGGTGTCTGGGATGATGATTATGATGCATCAAATGGAATCACTTCCCCTCCGGATTCTGCTAAATCATCTCTGACAGAAACCGTTTATCCCCAAGGCTCCTGAAAATATTTTTGAGTCGTAAATTCTCTGTCTTTAGAAAGGGCTTGATCTTACCAAGGGCAGATATCTCCAAAATATTGCCATGTGAGATAACACTCTCTAACACCTTTTATCCCTTCTTGAGCTTCCTACCAATCACGCCATCAGAATATTTTTTTATACTGAACAATAAACACACTGTATTTTTCCAGCAGCATTCACCTAATACTATTTTGTTTACACAGAAATCTGAAGTCTTGCTCATCGCCATAAAAGGGAATATTTTAAAAAATTCTTCAAGCTTCTTTCCTTCTCAAAACAGGCATGCCCAGGGAGCACAAGTGTAAAAATAAGCAGAAGTATTTGGAAATCCAGTATCAAACACAAGCATCCTGTCACTGACACTGAAACAATTTCTGTGTTGATCTTTATTCTTGCAACTACACTGTCTGCAGTAGTCCTGTAAGACCTTTATTCCTAACATTCTCTTGACTAATAGGAGTCTTGAAATAGCTGAAAATGCAGTATAGCTGTGTAGAAATTTTCCAGAGAACTAAAAAAGATGTTCTTTCTATAATTGCAGCTGTGTCAGAGATAAACAGGCAGCCAGAGCAGGAACAGGCTGAACAAGGAAAACAAGTAAGGCTAACAGGGGGGTAAGAAGATTAAGAAGGAAAACGAACCAGCACATCAGCAAAACAACAACAAATTCCCAACAAGTAATGTGCAAGCAAGGATCAAAGGGTATGATCAATCATACCCAAGAATCATGAACATGATGAGAAGCAGAGGCCAGGTCTCTCAGTGAGCTCTCACCACTCCATATTTAGTATGAAATTTTCCTAGAGTTTCCCCATTCTTCAGTGACCAGAAGAGATGGAGGGATAGGGAGGGTAAAATTTACAGAGGAAAAAATAAAAACAAACAATAATTGCTCTCACTCTGTTAGAACTAATGTTCCCATCCCAAGCAGGGCAAGTTACTTAATTAATTGAGTGTTTTGCTGTTGGTTACTTATAATGCTTTCCCCATTTTCTTGTTTGGCTTGAGAAACGATTCGCAGAAATGCTGAGACCTCATAAGTGCAGCTGGGAATTGCGCTTGTACTCTGGGAACTGCTCAGTGAGAATCACGAGTCTAAGTGTTATAAACATATTGTCCATGTATAGTGTTGACTAATGCTAAGCGTGCTAAAAAAGAAGAAAATACCACCCAAATTCCTTAGGCATTTCAAACAGATGCACAAAGGAGGTAATTTCATACATTTACTGTACTGTAGAATCATAAAATGGCCTGGGCTGGAAGGGCCCTCAAGATCATCTCATTCCAAACCCCTTGCCACGAGTAGAGACAGCTTCTACCAGACCAGGTTGCTCAAAGTCCCAATCCAACTTGGCCAAGGTACCCTTCCAAGAATGGGGCATCCACAACTTCCCTTGGCAACCTGTTCCAGTGTCTCACCACTGTCACAGTAAAAAATTTCTTCCTAATACCTAATCTAAACTTCTCTTCTTCCACTTTGAAGCCATTATCTCTTGTTCTGTCACTCCATGCCCTTGTCACAACTCCCTTCCCAGTTTTCTTGTAGGGCCCTTTAGGTACTGAAAGGTGCTATAAAGTCACCCTGAGCCTTGTCTTCTCCTGAAAAACTCCAGATCTCTCATCCTGTTTCCATAGGAGAGGTGCTCCAGTCCTCTGATATTATTTGTGGCCCTGCTTTGGACTCGTTCCAACAAGTCCATGTCCTTATGTTGGAGACACCAGAGCTGGATGCAGCACTCCAGGTGGGGGGCTCAGACAGCAGAGCAGAGGGGAAGATTCATCTCCATGGATCTGTTGGCCACTCTGCTTTGGATGCAGCCCAGGATATGTTTGGCTTTCTGGGCTGCAAGGGCACGTGGCTGGCTCATGTTGAGCTCCTTGTCCACCAGCACCCCCAAGTCCTTCTCCTCAGGGCTGCTCTCGATCCATTCTTTGCTCAGCCTGTTACTTGTGCTTGGGCTTGACCTGACCCAGCTGCAAGACCCTGCACCTCAGTTCACAGCATTTTTCTGAAAATATGCGCATTTTTGAGGGCAGATACTAAAGCCAATAATGCCATCTCCAAAGAGAATTTTAAATAGCATTTAAGAGGTGGGGTTTAGACACCTCTACTGAAGGATGCGGAAAAAACAAAGCATCTGCTCATCAAGCAAGCACTGCACATGTGGCAAACAAGGTGGGCTTCACAGGCAAAAAACTAAACACTTTCTACAATCCCATCTACCTTGTAAGATATTGTGCAAAGAGACCAAATTAGTTTTTAAAATTTAACTCTGGCATTTCCTAAGAAGTGTGTATTTGATTTTGGTATATCAGTTTTGTTCTCCTGTACATAACAGGGAGAAGTAGAAGCTCACTGCCATAAATTCGTGAATTCTATAAAAAGCTTTCAAAAATTATATACACGTTTTAGGGGATTTTCCATCTGAGAGAGAAAGTAAGAAAAAGCAGAATTAGTACATCAGTGGTCACATTACCACTCAGCCTCCATGCATGACTATGTCTGCTCATCCTCAAATGAAGCTTAGGTTTCAAAAGCATGAGCTGACTCAGCCCTGACAGGGTTAGTTGAAGGGGAAAGGGGAAATATTTTCTTTAGTTTTCAGGGAGAGCTTTATATTGAAGATTTTGTGCTGAATATGTATGGTTGATTTAGTTACCTTAAGCCAAATACTACTAAAGTCAGAACATACAGGGACACAGAATTTAAGTGTTGGTTAATAACATCTTGGGCAAGATGGGAAAGGAGACAGAACAAGAAGTGCAGATGAGAGAAAGGAGACAGGATATTTAACATTTTGTAAATATAAACAAACACATGCTAAATCAAGTTATACGATAAGTTCTTTGCTTGCTCAACATATTGCAGTGATTTAAGAAACAGAATGCCGAGACACAGATGAAACATTTGGAGACTACATATGCTAGCACATAGGGTGTATGGCATTACAAATCACTTGCATACACAGAGTGAAAACCTTGTGATTTTAAATGTTGCTGTTGAAACATAGGTAATGGTAAACCACACTGCTTGCCTGCTGCCACAGCACCATCCAAACCCGCTTCATTCTTCCCACTTCTCTATCCTTAACCAGACCTCAAACAGAAAAAAAGGAATAAATAATAATAAAAAAAAATCAGCTTGCTTTTTGTTCCCATGGAAGCATCACAGATGAATAAATACAATAATTTACTGCTTTTGAAACAGCAGTAATCACCTGGTAAATACACTGAGACATATTTGTCTTGTTAATATCACTTGTATCTGCCAACAGTAGTCTTGAAGATTCCCCAGGGCATAGCAATTAAGCCTGAAAGTGCTTCAAACATGTACAAGGCAAAGCATGGCATATGGATCTGGGTGTCTGGGTCTCTCTACAGAACTTGATAGGAATCATGGATTTCCTATTTATTCTGTCAAAAAAGAGTTATGAGCTGCTCATCCTCGGGCTGGAAGGTATCCACAAGAGGACTATAAACTCTCCATTTAGAAGGATGCATTTCTGTACTTTGAGTATTTATAGGCGCTATGACATCATAATTCTGGGAATCATAGTATTTATGTGTTTTCTGTAAAGGACTCATTTACAGTAAAGCTATTAGATAAAGTGAAGAATACTAGCTTGCCCATCAACAAGTGCTACATAAACACAAACAAGATTCATATCATAAAAACATACTGTGAGCCTAGTATTAAACACGTAGCTGGATATTAATTTTATTTTCGTCATGACAGAGACACTTGAGGACAAGAAATACAGGGAAATAAATACTAAAAAAGGAGAGGAACAAAAGGAAAAATGTTTTCCTAAATACACAGTAGTCTTCTGTTCACCTGCCATACTAGCTGTCCTTCGGCTTTGTCCTCCAGTTTCCCCTGTGACACTCTCACCATGTTCTGCAGCAAAATTGATACTCATTACATCAAACGTGAGTACACCTTAATCTTGTTCTGGGCAAATGTCTGTAATCTGCAAAATGTTTTCATTTTCGATGCATGTAATAAGAAAGGTGTCATACATGGCAATTTTGCATGAAGTTGCATCTATTCAACAGGGAATGTCAGTTAGCACAAGAGAACAAATAAAAAGAATAATCCACTGCCATATGAAATCAAGTTTTAGTGCAATTGTCATTAATATTTATGTTAACTCTCATCAAAACCTAAAGAGACGTGTTAACATTGGAATCTGAGCAGCCTGGAATCACATTGGACATCAGTTTCAGAGAAAAGCTGCTTTAAATGCAAAAGCTCTGATTTCTGTTCTAGCGCTGATTGTTTCCTTTGAAAGTGTTCCTCCCCACACCCACCCTCATCTTCCTTCCAGATGTTCATGGAGCAAACACCGAGTGGTTCGGATAAATGGATGCATAGAGTTAAGAGCAAATTGACTTCTTTTGCTGAGAATTTTTCTAGTCAGATTTGCTGATAACAGAACAGCAAAATCTTGTCTCTGCACCATTCACAGCTCCCTAGCGAGTGATTCCCTTATTTTTTTTTGCTTTGTAATTGTGGCCAGGATGCAGAAGACCTTCGTGTTGAACATTAGGAATAGACTCTAATAGGGAGCCACGGTCATTATTTCGTCAATGCATTATTGAAGGCTGCCTCTGCACAATCTGAACAATGTGTTGGAAGTTGTGAAAAAGATGCACAATCTACATGTATAACAACAACATATAGCAGAAACATGTGGAGGGAAGGAACTTCTGCCACCTGTACAGGCAGAACTGACCCTTTCTTCCAGGACACCCTCACAGAAGGCTGTGCAGCCTGAGTTCCACTTCCAATTTTTTCTTCCTTCTTTGTCTTCACATTCTTCTGACTTAGAAATCAGCCAGCCATTAGATATGCATACGTTGCTGGTTTGCAACCAGCTGTACATTGCACTAAGGAGCATGGTAGACTGTAAAGGCATAGGGTATTGGACCACCCCACCTTCTTTGCCTTTTAAAAAACCTCAAAAGCCCACAGAAAAAAAACGCAAACCAACAAAAACAACAACAAAAAACACCAAAAAAAAACCCCAAAAAACCAAACAAATTTAAAAACCAAACAAAAAAACCAAAAAGCCCAAAAACCAAACCCCACAACAAACAATAAAACCCAAAACCAAACCAGCCTCAGAAAAACACTCTAGCATGCACATGCACACTGTCAAGCACAATGCACTCCTCTCAAGAGCCAGTATACAGGCTCTCACACCTCTGATTAATCCCTAATGGCTACAGACAGCAGTGACTTTACAGAAAGCCCCATAACATATTTTCCTCAAAAAAAAATCAGCAAAACAAAGCAGAAAAAAAACTCAATACCAACCAAACCACCATATCAGGCAAAACTATTCCTTCAAAAACCTTTTCGAAATTCTCTTTTCCATCTCAGTGGATGGAAGGGAGCAGGATCTGCCCTAATTAGCTCAGGGTCAAGACTAGAAATGGAGCCGCTGCTGTTCATCTGTGCCCCAGACGGTACATTTCGCGAAAGGCAGCATCAGAGAAATTGTTACAATTAGTTTATAACTGCCTGGTGTGCTCTGTCCATACTGAGCTGGATTAATCAATCATTAGCAACCTTAACACTGAGACTGAAAATCCACTAGCAGAATAAACACTAAACAGATGGCAAGTCCTTGACACCGCAAGGACAATCCAAACCAAGCTCCAGCAGCTCCTTCCTTCCAGGCAGGAGTACTCCAGGGTCCCTGCTGGCGAAGGGAGTGCATGCCGCAGGAGGAACCAGCAGTATCTGCAGTAAGGGGGTGTCCCCAGCTCCGTGCACAACTGTTTTCTCCAGGATGTGTGTCTGAATGCTGATTCCCTTCTCCAGAGGGAAGCAGAGCCACGGCTGCAGGGAGCAGGCTTGGCAGCCGAGATAAGGAGAGTCAATCCTCACTGCTCAAATCTCGTTACTGCTTGACCACCAGTGGGACCTGCCTTGAGGGTTGAGGAGGGGCTGTTGGGTTTTGCTAGAAGTTATCAAGGTGAAAATGCCTTTTCCAAGGGGAAGACTATCTGGAAGTACACAGCCAAATACATAGATAACTTTGGTATTGTTACCAGTAATAGGGGACCTACCAATTATTTTACAGTCAGTGGAATTGTTCAACCTTCCCTGGCCAGAGGTAATTCTGCAGTGGAAATGCATTTGTCAGAACAGATTCCTTCCCTCAGGTACCAGATATACCAGCAAAACAATGATCAACTACCCTAAGAGGCATTTTCTCAAACCTGTGCTATCTAAAATCTCTTGCAGTCACTTTCAGGCATCTAAAAAAAGGTTGTAATTTTTCATGGAAGACATTTTCAAAACAATAGGGCCATGACTTTAGGCAGAAATAGGTACATGCAACCCCTCCACTAAATAAGGCCTTTGGAGAATCCTAGATCACAGACTTTGGTTTGTTTGTTTTTAGGCCTCCTGCTTAAAATAACCACTTAAAAAAGCTTAATGATGTGGCTCAATTTTGCTAAAACCTGAGAAAATCAGAATCAGAAGAGCAAAGTCCTGCCCTCAGTATGGAGAAAAGAAAAGAAGAAAAAACATTTGAGAGGTGTTTGTGAGGTCTGTCCATACCCCATTGCACACAAAGGGAGTTATGGGAAGATGGGACAATTTGGGAAGATGGGCCCACACCGAATCTTCTCTGCCTCTCCAATACCAGACAAGGTGAGGGTGCACATGGCTGGGGGCTGTCGCAGGTTCTACACTCAGGTTGTGGTTTCATTGTGATGCACCACCCCACAGGATTCTGGAATGCATTAAAAGCTTACACGGCCTCAAAAAAAAAGCTGGACAAGACCAAGGAAGAAAAATGCATTAAGGGCATTAAATAAATTTCTGTTAAATACGCAGAAACTACCTTTGACTCAGTAAATCCTTGACTTGGGGCTCTGAGGGAATATCATATACCAAACCTTTCCCTATATTCTTCCCTAAGCACCCACCTTCAGCTCCTTTGAGACAGAATACTGCACCAAATAAACCTTGACTTGGCACAGCCATGCACATGCAATGTAGAGAGGAGAAAAAAAACCCCTACAAATGCTTTTTGTAATTCAATTACTGTATCATTTTGCAAGCATCAGAAAGTTTAAAGAGTTGCTTCTGGTCTTTTAACATAAAATTCACATTCAGCTCTGAATTCCT
Organism: Oriolus oriolus; assembly: GCA_013400235.1. Taxonomy (NCBI): domain Eukaryota; kingdom Metazoa; phylum Chordata; class Aves; order Passeriformes; family Corvidae; genus Oriolus; species Oriolus oriolus. Next base: position 113,543 of record VXBT01009153.1, read on the forward strand.
TGGAGTTTTAGACATACCAAGTTTGTTTTGGTTTCTTTGTTAACACACGCAGAAGAATGTTTCATTTAAAGTATTCTACAGATAGAGACAAATAAAACACAAGTATGCCACCCCTGAGCCTGGATTGTTTACATTTGTATAACTATGCTAGTTTTAGTGAGAGATGAGAGATGGTAACAGAGAAATCAAAATGGGACAGCCCTTACTGCAGTAGACAGAAATGGAGCTACAGGGTGTTTAGTCCCTGATGAACCAAGGGCAGTTGAATATACAATTACACATTTCCAAAAGAAAAAGTCCAGGAAAAACATGACAAGTTTTTTTGCAGGATACAGCATGAAATCCATATTATAAGAATATGTAAAACTATCAGTTTTGTTTCTTGGTATGGCTGATCCTTTTCCTAGTTTTATATGGCTGGTCCTTTTCCTAGTTTTATATTTGTTCTTGAATTCTTTTATTCAATAGTTACAGAGTATACTTTTGTCCGCAAAAAATGGGGGGAGACATATACCCCTTTGAACACATAAACAAAAGCCCACATCTTCCAACCATTTATAAACCAAGTGTTAGACACTCAATTATCACAGCTGAAAGCTATGTGCATTATTTCATTTGAGTCAGAGTTTACAAGAGGCCAGACAGTCTTTTGTTAATTTAATTTCTCTAAAGCAGGTTCTATCAGGCCCTATACATTTCTCAAGTCTTGAAAATTACACAGGAACTCAAATCTACACTGATTTTGCTACCCCGCTCTCAGAGGCTACACCTACTCACAGCTCTATGTTTGTGCCAGAGATATCTCATTTAATTTCATACTTCTTTTCCCATCAGTTGGGATCTAGACACATCCCACTTCTATTTTTATTTCTTCTCTCCTCCACCATGTTACTACTGAGCTGAGGGGGCTAACATCTCTCACAGATCAAGAAGAAAAACACTGCAGTTGAGGCAGCAGTAAAGCAAGTTCCACTGCTGCTCTCATCCATGTGCTTCAGTCACTTAGAGTAGCTGGACATAGAGTCAAATCCTGTAGCCCTGCCCTCACCACTGACCTGGATCAGAGGGGCAGTAGCTTTTCCCAGCACCAGTCACCAGTTTACTAGAACGCAGAAACATTCCTCAGTTTATATTCCTTAGAGCTGCGGAGAAATAACAGGATGGAAAAGGTTTGAGGCAACATTCATCCTGGCTGGGCTTGATCTACTGACCTATATGTGAAGAGCTCCGTGTATCCCATTACCATTTCTTGGAGCCATCCTGACCCTTTGTTCCCCACCTTTATTAAAAGACCTGAAGATTAATGCAGGGAACAAACGGCAGAGAAATAAATCTTCATCTGTGTTACATCTCAAGGGTGATGCTTCACAAGTGTAATTGTGTGGAAAAAGTGTTTTGTTATGTTTTTTTGTTTGTTTCTTTCTTTTGGATTTGTTGTTTTTTTAACACACAAAAAAAATCACTATAAAATCTGCTAGTGCTTATACATGTCTAGCTTGAGGCTTCTATAACTTTGAAGCAATTGTAGGTAAAGATATTGTTCAGAATTTAAGTTTTACAACATTAAATGGCTTTATTATCTTTCCAATTTCAAAGTAGATGAGTAACTCACTTCCTCCAGGAACACAACATAATTAGTCATCTGCAGACATTACTGAATGATTTTTTTTTCCCTAACAAAATTAAAATCCCCTCATTATCTTTAAAATACTTTATAGCTTATCTTGCTTTTAAATTTAAAGAGGGGGAATGTATGACAAATTAGAATTAAATGCATCTTATTTACCTGGCTTTCAAGCTTTGACAAACTTGGACTATTGTTTCAAATAAGAAATCATTCCTTTTCCTTCTACAATCATTAAGGCTGTTGCTTGCTCAAGATTCTCTTCCTTTATTTTTAGGTGATTGGGTGATCTTGCTAAACAGAAGGGCAGGACTGCATCGTTGTTTTTCGGTGGTTTCCGAGCTCTCACGCCGTTCCCACGCGCTCCGCTCGCGCGCGCGCCGCGCCTTGCAGTCGGACGGCAGCCCGGACCGCGCGGCGCCGCGCGGTTCACCGGAGGCGTGAGATCGGGGCGCGCGATCCGGGATCGCAGCCTCAGCGCCGCTCCTGCCGCCGGGACNCGGGAGGGCTTTTATTGAAAGGTCATGGAGGATGGAGAAAAAACCGAATATCTGGACAGGCATGAGGTTTTTATGGACTCGCGGGGAGGGGAAGGGGGATACGGCGCACGCCAATGGGAAGCAAGCAGGAGGGAGGAATTGGGGTACATACAGTCAATGGTCTCTGCACCGGGCGGGGGAACAGTTTGACGGACAGGATTGTTGATATTCAGAAACCGCTGGAAGCTGGGGTCTTGAGAGCCCCCCGGGCGTGTGACCAAGCCCGTGACAGGCTTGGGAACTACTTTGCCGCTTGGTGTTCCTCCACCAGTCGGCTGGCTGTGGCGGGGGCGCGGGTGGGGCGCAGGCAGCGGCACCTCCATACTGCATTGCTTGTATTTTTGTTCTAGACAAATCTATGCTGACTCCGATAATTTGTAGTCTAAAAATGATTTTTTTTGCCTTCCCGTTTTCATTTGGAAGCTGATTTTTCTTCTCGTACAAGAATTCCAAACATTCAAAAGAGTAAGCAATGAAAAATATCCTGAAATTAGTGCTGACCCACTCTTGCACCACTGGTTAATTTTCTGCAGCCTTAGATATTGGCACCTGCAGCATCACATTCATAAATAACTACTCAGTTTGCACCTAACTCTTTCATTACTATAATCCAGAATGTATGCTTAAATGAGCATGCACACATCCCCAAAGTATTTAGGTAAGTTATCCAGACTTCCTATTAAGTAAAGAGCATCTAAAAATACCTAAAAATCTGCAAGTGATGAGAGGGAAAAATACACAATTAAAAAAAAAAAATCACAAAATAAGTTCTTTTAAAAGCGTGATCCATAGAGGCACATATTGGCAAAAATATCCTTGTTTGCTGTCTCTTTACACTGCTAACACGTACTCATTCGGTGTCTTCCCTTTTCATTTGGGAGCTCTCTCATTGCACAGCCCCTAAAAGATTTCAAGCAGTTTGGGAGTCAGACCAGAGGGACTTTGGAGGAAGGCACAATAACCCTCTTATATCTAAATAACGCAATTAAGTAATTTTCTCCCCTGCTTCCAATTCCAAAACCTTAGAGAGGGCTGAGCAACAGCTGTGCAACAGTTAATTCTACAAATAGCCCTAACACTTTTCAGTGAAGGGTCTTTGACATGTTTTCCCACCACTTTCTGCCTCCCCCCAAGACCTAGGAAATAAATTTTTAGAGGGTAAGCAGTCACAGAAAGAATTGACAAAATTTGAAGCAACAGCATATGAAATTTGAATACTTTTTTCAAAAAGTGTAAGTATCTATCTCTATGTCATTCAAATCATGGTATTTTATTTTATGAGCTAATCACAAAGAATTATTGCTCAATAAAAGCTATAGAGACTCTACACCATGTACAGTTTAGGATAAAACCAAAAAATCTCAAAGAATATCAGTAAATATCAAAACCATTTTAAGAAAAACACATGGTCCATGACTCTAATATTGAAGGGAATTGCCATTGAACCAAATTTTAATCCTACTCTACCACTAGTCTGCTTCATGTCTCTGACCAACAATAACAATAGTTTTACTTTTGTCTTCTATTTTCTCCCTTTGTTAACTTTAGTGTCTTACAAATTTAGAGTATTACAGTGGAGACAGTGCTCTCCAACTGTTCTAGGTGATGCCCCTCCAAAGTGATAAAGGAGGAGCCTGAAATACATGTTTATTATCTCTGGACTACAACAAAGCAAAGCTTCTGGTGAAGATAGTTCCAGAACTTGGAAAACTCAAGTTATACACAACGTTTCTCTATCACGGCTCGTCAGAAATACTGCATCTACATCAGAGCTCTACTTTAGGTGTGGCTTTCTACAAAATCATGAAACAAAGTCTTCATCCTCATCTTTTACACGCTCCTTCCAAGAGACCACTTAAAATGCGGGATGAAGACCACAGCTGAAACCTGTCCTCTGACACAGGCAGACTCCTTTAAAATCAGGATAGAACTGACCTAGGCTCAGGTCAGAGCTGTCTCGACATGCTGGTCCAAGACTCCACTGTAAATCACTCTCCCCTCAACGAGTTCAAGGTAGTGTTGCATACACAGCCACATGCGTGCTTTGAGAAGCAAACCACCCCTCTAAGCTCAAGAGGAAAGGTCAAAAAACAGGACCAACACTGCCATCAAAAAAAACCACATGAAAAAATGTGATGCATTCACATTTCTTGGTGCTCTGGAGGACAAGACCTAACTCTAAAAGAAAGCCTCAGTTGGAACCAGCAGTATCTGCTCTTATAGGAACAATGATGACAACAATACAATCTTCCCAGTGAAAATATTAAGAATGCTGGAGGGTCCATTTCTCAAAAAAGCTATTTGTTTTGAATTATCCACTTAGTTCCTCAGTTAATTAATTACAAGCATCTGACTATTACATCCAGTCTGTGATCTTTCAAACTATGTTTAATTGTTGTTACAAAAGATGAAATTCTTTCTCTCATTTTGAAACTGAGACAAATGATTGCAAGAAAAATAATTAAAAGAAACAAGGAAAAAAAAAACAAAAAACAATAGAACAACACACAAAACAACGTCACTAAAACTCCATAGCTCTAAGAACAGGCAGAAAATTAGGTGGGGTTGTTGCTGTTATTATCTAGAAGAAAATAAACATATTGACTAGTGGTCCTTCACACAGAATCCTTCAATTGTCAGCACTCCCATAAGCCTGTGGCTATAAATAAATAAATAAATTTTGATTTATCTGTGTTATAAATATATACCTCTCACATATGAGCAATTTATAGACACAAGAAAAGCACAACGGGCAGAGAGTAGGGCATGGCACGGACCTGGCTCCATTACAGTCCCCTTGGACCAAGGACAAATCACTGGCCTTCAAGTCCCATTCATTTATCGCCACCTTCAAAGGAAGCCACTACAAACACCACGCTCAGTACCATGACCTTTCCCGGCCTGTCTTCATCACGTACAAAAGGGTACTTTATTCATTCTTTGTAAAAGCACATGCAGGTTTTTACCTGCAACTTTCAAAGTGACACTCCATATACAGCCTTTTTCTGTTGTGCACTCCACTTTTCAGATCCCCCTACAGAAACCCAAAATAGTTTGTCAGATCTGTATGTAAACCCTGTTTCTCTGTAAGAGCTCAAAGAGAATTTATATTCATGTTATATGCATGTATCTGCCCTCTATGGGATATTGCCAGCTCTGCTAAGGTACCTTCACCATCTAATCCATGCACATCAAAGCATCTTAGGAGCTCCAGAATGAATAACTACAGGCTTTCATGGCATAATTTATACACATACCTAATGTGGTGAGCCAAACACATCTGCAGTCCTGAGAAGCAACTCAAGTTTCAGAACTGAGCCCTGAAGTTTCAGCCTAGTTCGTGAGGCTTCACCACAATTAACCCAACTCCCCGCTGCCTCTGCTGCCCCACAGGACACAAGGTGGTATTAGAGAGCCTGTCACAGAGCAGTGTCACAGCAGTGCCATTGGCTGTGATGCTTCCAGACATCTGGTAAAGTCACCCACTCACAGGGCGTTCACACCAACACGGTGCGTGGCAGCATTTGGGATGTATTCTGACACTACAGGAGGTCTTTGTTAAGTCTGGACCTGTCAGCATTCAGAAAATGCCAACAGTCCCAACATGTGAGCATCCCCAGTGCCCCAGTAAGTTCACCTCTACAGAATGAATTACAGTTTTACCTTTAAAATTTTTTATTTTTTAAATATTCTGATCTTTAATAAAAGCAATCGAAGCTAGGCTTCAGAAAGCAACGTTGTATTAGTTTGGGGGTCTTCTGTTTCACTTTTTTTTTCCCTCAAACATTCTACATTGCTTTTTACATAGATAATATCTGCCAATTCAACAGACCACAATCTTTTCCTAATTTAAACTCCCCCATAAGCCATGCCTTGTATACAACCTGGTAGAAGGGAGGTTTACCTCAATTACAGAAATCTAAGAAAGGTTAGAATTGGATGCAAGTCAATTTAGAAATGCAGAAAGACATACTGTTGTATCACTGTATTACAGTAAATGTAGCCCTTCCACTTGTCACTCCTCAAGTAAATTCCTGGGATCACATGAACCGAGATGTTTAATTACATACCAAGCTCTCAGAGGCAGAGACATCTTCTGTTTGTGGCTATGAAGTTTCGAGTGTGCTTTTGGGCATAGTAAAGATAGATTCCAAAAGAGCTTTGTGCAAATAATCTGAATCCAATTTTTGCTTTCTGTTTAAATGCCAGCATAACTCACCAGATCCTTAAAATATTTCAGCAGGATCAGCACACAGCCCACCAGATGCCCACTGTGATTTTTGATTTGAAGTGTCAAAATGGTAACAATTGGTTGCACAGGGTTTTTTTAAATACTTCAAGGCCTTTAATCTGTAGTTTATTCTGGTGCTTTAGCAGAAAGAGTCTTCATTTGGTGTTGCGGTGCACGTGGCAGTGGCCACTGCAACAGAACAGTCAGAGGAGACATGGACAGGCCTCCAGAATACCAAAGCCTAGTTCTCACACCTCGGTTACAGCGAGTTCCCATGTTCCTAGTGGTTATTAGTTTGCATGTTTCAAGTTTATTGGTTCAGAGTTCTCCACCCAGTTTTATGTATAAGTTCATGTTGATGTATCTCCCCTAATTGCTTATGCATGAGATCTAGAAAGTTCCCCCTTCTTTGCTGCCCCATTGGTTCCCTGTACCTTTGCCCCTCCTTGCATCCTTCCCATTGGCCCATACCCTATCACTCAATGCCATCTCCGCCCCCTGGCCTCACCCTATTGGTTTCAGTTATTTCCCCGCCTCTTGTACCTCCTCCTATATAATCCCTGGAGTCTCAATTTTGTCTGTCTTTTGTTCCTGGACCCTCAGTGCATAATAGCACCAGCTGGAACCCACACAAAAGACCCCTCTCTCATCCTTTACGTCTGCCAATGCTTTCTCAACATCCCAGTTTGGTGCTCGCTCCTTGCATAGGAGCCAGCTTCTCCCACACGCTGCAGCAAAGCCAAGGACGTCTGCAGCTGGACACTGTGCGGCCTCGGGCAGCCCCAACAGCATCACTTTGGAAATCTGTATTCAAAGGAACCTGAAAACCAGGTGCTTGGCACATAGACAAAGATATTTAACACTTAATGGGGCTAGCTGGAGGGGATCTGTAAAGTAGCTGGGAGAACAGGACACTTAGGTGGTAACATCATATAAATAATGGTACTTTTCAGATCGAATCTTTGCATGCCTGTAAGCAAAGCCATTAAACATCAATTTTTTTTTTTTTTTTTGAGAAGGCAATCTTTGTCAAAGTCTCACTTCCTTTACAGCCAAATAAGCTAAAAAAAAAAGTTATCGTCAATGATGTCCTCAGACAGAAGAATGTCAAGCCAAACCAAACTGTGTCTCACTTCACTGTTCACCTACCTCATGGAAACTTCAGTTGAAGAGCCTCTCACACCCCTTGTAGCATCTCAGGATGGGCTACAGCTTGACAACAACCAGAACTTCTATTTTCAGACAGGTCACAAGTCTTACTTATTCCATCTATAGCCTGCTTCAAGTAAATGTGAGTAGGAGACTCTTGAACTACAATTCCCATAAAGCACTTTTAACTGGGATAGTTATATCTCATCCTGCTTCTACCTCCAAGAAAATAAGAGCAAGAAGCCTCCTTTCTGGAGGCCGTGTGAAAAGTGCTATTCTCCAGCTCTTCCCTCCCTATCCCACGATGGAAATTATTGCCAATGAGCCTGCATGTCACAAAATGGGCATTGCTGTTGTCTGTAAGTCATAGCTAGTGATTAGTAGGTTTAATTTTAAAGAAAATATCAAATAAAACTTCCCTACGTGAGAACTTAGCTGTTGAAAATACTGAGCTTCTGAAGAAGTCCTCTTGTAAATTAGTGAAACTCTGTGAAAGGACTTCCTCAGCTGCTAGAGGGAATATGGTATGAGGAAATGTTCAGTTGGACTCATTTCTGTGTGAACAAGTAGAGGTGTCCCAATGCATTTTGACATTACATAAGGCGTAAAAATGACAAGACAAAGAACCAGCTAGCTGGTTTTCCCTCCAAAATTCATCCTCAGTGATTTCAAATATTTACCAGCACTTCATTTACACTCTCATTCAACTAGTTCTGTGCACCATGCAGAATAAATCAGACTTGGAGACTACTGCAGAGAGGCAATTTATCATCTTTATACCTGTTGACATGGCAAGCTTTGATCTTTAGGTCTGCCTTGGGCTAGGATCAAAAAGAAGAGTGTAAAGCCAGGGCCTTTATTTTCACTGGACTCTTTTGGTTCAAGTTATAGAGATACACTCATCCATTATATTAGTCACGTATTTCCATCTGCCATAAGGACAGAAATAAGAAAAAAATTATTTCATTTTTCTCCAAGTGTGATTAAAACCCCTCACTTGAAAAAATCCTTAGAATGAAAATCAAACATAAGATAAAAATCAAACATAAGATAAAAACCAACAAGAGCTTAAGATGGATTACAGCAGAAAAAAAAAATTCGAATATGCCCTTCAGGTAAAGTGCTGACCAACTACTCAACTTTTGAAGTACACACTCTCTGTATATTAAGGACTTGAGTTCTTCAACAACCGAAATCCCTGCGGCCATCTGCCTAAAGCCTCTTGGTGTTACAAAATGTCCATGCATACGCAGCTTTTCAGACTCCCTGTGAGCAACTCATGCCAAGCCTTTGAGACTCAGGCTATAATATCTAGCTAAAGTGACATGTACACTTATGGTCCTGGTTCTTTTCAAAGGGCATTCCAAAGTCCTTTTATTCCCCTGATGTCACATCAGTTTAAAGCATCCTTGCTGTAAATTAGGTCAGATTGTCAGATAAAATTTCCCCATTCAACAAAGGGTCTAACACCAACACATTTCCAGCAGATATTTCCCAGTACAGGGGTGGAAGACAAAATGGAAAGAATGGAGACAGTGAGAGTTAACTGAAACCCACCCGCCACAGAAACAACTGTACTCTTGGATGCCACACGTTTGAGCTGTAAAACTTCTCTCAATGCCTATGCAGACACGTTTACTAGCAAAACAAACAAACAAGCAAAGAAAAAACAACAGAAGCCCTCAACACTTTAGGCTTGATTTTCATGGATTTTTGTTGAGACAAGAGTACTACTTTCATTATAATTTTTCACTGCAATTTCTGCTTCCAAATCCCTTAGGACCATTTTCAAACTCTGTTGAATTATTGTGGTGGTATATTCTTTTACCAAACAACATATATGTACAGGCTGCAATATCCAACAACTGATGAAGTGTTTGCAAACTTAATCCCCATTTTCTTAAAATAAGGCATTGCTATGACAACGTACAACTACCACACCACAGCTCCAGCAAAGCAAGCTGCAGAAAACACTGTTCATTTATCTACACGTTACTTTCCTCTATATTTTGCAATCAAGACCTTTTTCCTGTCTTACTTATTTTGAATACTTGTGGATACAATTCAGCTGGTGTTTTAATTTTCAGACATCTAATGCATTATAACCCTAACCTTCCTCACAGAGGAAACACCTATTATCATCTCTATCCTGGGATCTTTGAGTGCTCTTCTGGACAAATACCACAAACAAACAAGCCATTTCAGATTTTTGCAACCTCATTCATTTATAACTCCATTCAGGTTTTCCAACAGCCCTGATGACCCTTGGCTTGAATGAAGATTTTTTGTACACTTTCCTTTTTATATTCCACACATTTAACCTGGTTTCTCATGTGTCATTTACTACCTTTTTTCCCCTAGAGTTTCTATATTTCATTAAAGTTTTCCTGACATATCTTTTTATTAACTTTCTCCTTCAATATCTTACACTTCAAATAAACTGTCTTATTTATACTTCAAATACATTTCTTTCGGTTGTTTTTATCAGTTAATTAAAAAAAGACAAACCCTTCATCTCAGTGTGTTTTTCCCACCATTTTCAGTAGTCTCTCATAGAGTGGATCAGAGTGCAGACAGAACTTGTTTAGTTGAAAAAGTATCCCTTTGAAAGCAGAAGCCCACAGCCAAGCTGAAAGGACTTTGGAGAACAAAATTATTTCGAGGCCCCTTAAAGACAACAAGTTAACATTTAACATTTTTAAAGTGGAGGACGCCACAGTAAACATTAAAATGTCCAGAAAGGATCTCAGAAACAGGGAAAGCAGTGTCCTGAGAACAAGGAATTCAGGTTGCCAGCTTAACAGAAGACGTTTCTGCTTGATGATTAGCTGTTGCCAGCTGAAAGGCAGCTATAAAATCAAAGCATATACACACAACCATAGTCTTCTAAAACACATGATGAAGTATTTATTTTGAGCTATTTAAATCCTACTTGATGGGTAACATGGACTATGTGCTAGATGTTCAGTCTCTAGTCTCCAGCTCCAGTGCTCTGCCCCCTCCCTGTAACAGTTTCTGTAGAACACACAATGGGAAATTAACAGAGTGTTTTATTGCACCGTGTGGATATCTGCCAGCTGAACATTAAAATTGAAACCCACCCACACAGGTTTCGTGAAGGACATCAAAAGGCCATTAAGGAGAAAGAGAAGGCTCACTTCATATTAAGATTTCCTGAACTACAGTGAGCAAGATCTAATGATTCTACACCATGTTAGCAATCCCCCCACATCATCTAGTCCCCCTTAGTAGCAGTTTTAGAAATATATCCAGTTCATAATATTTTATTGGCCTATATAAAACATGGGATTCATCTGTTCCAAATATCCCCCTACTGCTACCAGTACTGGAGTGTAAATAACACCATTTGTGGAGCAAGAATGGAAAGAGTATAATTAGGAATGCAAGTTGCTCATAAAAGATATGTACTGGTATTGCTCAGGGCATAAACCAATTTAAATACATTATTGCCTTGCAAAATAGTAAGAATCTAAGCTTAAAATATTAATAAAATATTTGGTTTAAGACTTACACTCCAGTACTGGTCCACTAGTCAATGTACCCCAGGTATCCCAGGCCACAGAAAATAAGTCTGTTAGAGCTAGTCATTGAGAGTCTTGCTCTTTATCTAAGCTGAATGCATTTTTTTTTTCCACTGAAGGGTCTCTATGACAGTATAAAACAATTTTAAAAAAGAAGGGAAGAAAAAAGACCATCTACAACAATAGAGCTTTGATTTCATCTGCTGAAGAACTGTCAGTGACTCCAGGCAGGGTCCAGAAGAACTTGCATCTGCCCGAGTCCTCATACACAGACCAGACCAATTCTTCAACATCTGACATGCCACCTTCATAAGTATAAAAAGTTACTATGTAACAGAATTTCATGCCACTCCACCTTGAGCCCTTTGTAAGCTGAACTGCTTTTCTTTTTGCCAACAGACTGCATATCCCAAAGAGTGTGTGTCAGAGCTTGTGCTGTTGGCACTTCTTGGGACTTGCCAAAAAACCTCTGCTTTGATTTTCTTCTGGCTTAACAAAACCACACACCTTATTATTACATATTATTTAAACAAGTCCTTGAAATCTATTGTGTTGGATCCTTCAGCAAATCCAGACTGTACATGGTTTGAGCTGTTTTCTCCCTCCAGGCCTTATCCAGCCTCTTCTTTTAGACTTTGCTATATTATATGCAAAAGGTGTCTGTAAGTTTCAAAGGAATATAAAAGATGGGGCAGCAGGGAAAACTTCCAGGAATGGAGTATGCTATTTGTGCGTGTGAGGTCCAACCTATTTGCACATATCTGTCTGTCTCAACTAGACTTGTTTGCTCTGTGTGTCATATGACAACAGAGGGGAGAAGAAAACATTATGCCCCGCTAAAATCTTAACCTTTGTCTTTTGGGTTGGAGATCCCAGTGACATAGTGACAGGTTTGACAACAAAGCTTGAATCCACACTGCTTCCTGGAGCTGTTGGTCAGTTCCTATGCAGTACATTAAAGCACTGTCAGCCTGTTGTAATGTCAGCTTTATTTCAAGCAGCATTTTAGAGAGATGGTGAAGTGCATTACATGAGACTCCAGTCAAGAGAAAAGCAGAAAACAAATATACCATTTGCTTACTTATACAAGATGGCATAGTAAAGACATGATGAATACAGCTATCTTAGCCAGAAACACTTAGAATTCTATTACATTAATATGTCTGGACATTCATTTACTACATGCAGGTTTTACTGAATATATCTTGTCATAGCATTTTCACTTCCTTATTTAATCAAGAAAAAAAAGGAGAAAGGGATGGTTACAGCAGGAAAAAAAGGAAATAATTTCTATATGGTATTCAGTCTACAGAGGTGGGAAGAAGTAAATCATTGCTTTCTTTCTGGCAGAATGTTTTATCATAGGACAAAAATTCAGTACAAACATCGTGTTATCTCACTGCAATGGGTCCTCGCCATCCATGAGAACTGCTAAATCAGAAAGAAGAGATGGTAGGAGAGTGCAAAAGCAGACTAAAGTAGGGACCCAATTTGAGTTAAATAATAATTTTCTTACCTGGACAGGATCTGAAGCATAACCTCACTGTATGATGACATCTTACTGCACTGAGATGATAAAACAGTACACTGCACTTCTTGGAAGGAAGAGATTCACGTGCTGCTCTGCCTGCTTCACTTGTGGTCACATAAAGTATTGGAAGTGGCCTCCCAAAACTACAACTGGATTTCAATGAAGAGAGCTTCAGAGCAAGTAATAAGAAATTCCAGGTTTCTACCTAAAATTTCATCCTTCAAACCAGCTGTTAACTCTTGTTTCCTTCACAAAAGGAATTAGGACTGACACACTTGTAGAAACTTGCATTAGCATAACATTTTAACTGGAATGAACCAGCTCATGATATTTCTGGCACATAGGAATGCTGACACAGAATGAGTATATTGATACAAGTCACTCTTATTCCTCAGACTTCAGTGAAAAGCATGAAATTCAGAGTGACTTTTAATACATAAATAGTAGAAAGTGAAGAATTTTTTGTTCAGCGTTGTCTGTAGCACAGTTTGGGCTTCACACAACCAGAGAGAATTGTTCAGCTGGTGACAGTCCTCCCTGGAAGACAGCATGAGATCTCAGAAAATTTCTAAGCAATATCCATGAGCTTTGAGTAAGACTTTAGAAGCAGTGACTTCAGTAGAACTACACATACGCTGAAAATTTACATATGTTAATTACTCTGTGAACTGGAGACACAGTATTATCCAATATGCTGTTTTATAAACCAACCTTTCAAAATACTAAGCATTACCAATGTCCTGATGTTTCCACTACAAAAGCCAACTCCATTCATCAAAAGTGTTAGCTTGATGCATTCCTTGCTCAAATGGTACTCCCAATCAAGTAAATAAGAGTAGCTTGTGGAACAAAACTTCTTAATATAAAAGTACAGCATATGCTGCAGTTAAAACTCTGTTGGTGGTGTTTTGCCATGTATACTTTTCTTTCTTTCATCTGATACTGATTTCTTTCTTGCATCCCTGATACCCACCTGAATGGACAGTGTGTATTCAAGTAGGGTTTGCTAGGGACAAATGTGCTCCTGAATATGCAAAGTGTGTTCTTTTACTGCTGGGGCCTTTATTAAACTACCTGAATATTAGTGGCCCAAAATTGCTATGATTAAGGTTTAATGAACTACTGATTAGCACTAATGAACACAACTGAACACACATTTTATTAAATGATTTGTCTCTTTTGAAATGAAAGTAATGTTAAGTCCATTAATAAAAATTATTTGGGTCATTTCTGAGCACTGTTGCACTCCTTGGAAGCCAGCCAATGTGCTGTTTGATTAGTGTTTCAGCAGGTTTTACACAGCAATAGTTAGGGTTCACAGGCTGTATTTTCTAGGCTTAGTAAGGTCAGAGAAAAAAATTTAAACAAGTTTCTGAGAGTGCTATTTGACAGGAGAGATACATCCTTATGATTTGTCAGGATCTGAAATGATACAGCACACAAGAAATGGGAGGACTCTGTCCCTAGTTCTATGCAATCAAATAGGTGCCAGTGGGAGAAAGCATGCACAAAAAAACCCCAAAACAAACAAACAAAAAACCAAAACCAAAAAAAAACCCAATAAAAAACAACATATAAAAAACCCCTCAAAGCAAAAAAAAAAAATCCCCTTACTCCCCAAACACAAGCAAACAGGGTTGGAAAGATATTCTTTCATATCCTTGCATAATTTCTTCATCATTTTCTAGCTAAAAGCATTTTGGAAGCTGCATCTGTCCAGCTGCCACAATGGACTGCACTAGTTTACATACAGTGCAAAGGCATAAAGACTTTACAGAAAGACTGAGGAAGTCTTGGTGAGCAACTGTTCCCCTCAAGCAAGGGTAAGATGCAGTTAATTCTCTTGCAGTACAGTGTCATAAAACATCCATAAATACCCTTGGATCCGTGATGACAAGTGATGAGAACATCACTATGGCTTGTATTTTAGGGCCCTATGTTCCACATATCCAAAGTGACAGGTTGGGTTATTAAGATATCATTCCAATTAACAAGGAAGATTCCTACCAAATAGTTGCCCCCTTCCTACGTTAAGTCAGTTGTGCCCAGGAGGATTTCTTACTGATTACTCAATCAGTTATGGAGGAGGAAGGAGTGACAAGAACACAGCCCAGGGCAGTGTTCTTCAGAGACTGCATTATCTGCTAACAGGTAACATAAATAGACACTGCACCTCTGAGCACTGCAAAATTTATTCATTTTCTATTACCATAAACATTAATGTTTGCCATTCCAGCCGCACAGCAACCCTGAAGTAGAAGCAGTGCATTTCTCCACGAGTCCCCTATCTCCAATATGCATTACACCTAAGGCCCTGATGATGCTGAGGAACCTGAAGAAAAACGAATAACATACTGAAGAGTTCCTGGCATAGTAAAGAAAAAAAACATAATGGAAAAAAAAAATCAACAGACATCTGTTGACTTAATGGAGTTTTCTCTAGCGCAGGTTCATTATAGTCTTGAAATCATTTATCCCTTTGTTAAATCAAGTCTTACTACCACCAGAAGAAAGCCCAAGAACACACCTAGGGATTCAAACAGAGTATTAAAATATAAACTCTTTGTATGCAAACAGCCAGACCAATGCCTCTCACATATTAGCTGCAATGAGTAATGTAGAAAACCACTGGCACAAATAGAAAGGCTAATGAGACCTTTACAAGACGATTTTCATGTAATTAAGTGCAATGGGCTAAATTCTGCTTCAAATTATTCTAAAGTGAAACTGGAAGAATCCGTATGCATTTCAATAGATCTACTCTGCATCAAGAAGAAAGAAGCTGCGGGCAGAATTTGACCTATTGCCAATAATGCCAGCTAAGCAAAATAGCTAATTTGCTCTACCATGTAATTAATTGAATGAATCCACAAAGTCTCAAAATAGATTCCTTCTTAGAAACTTTGAAGGGATTAACATAGGATGAAGAGACTGAGCGCACAGAAGTGGAAGAGTGAGCAGTTGCAACAGGCCTAACCCCAAGGCTTGGGAAGGCACAGGGAATCTCCCCAAGGGTTGCAGTCCTTGGTTCTACTGATGAAGGCTGGATGTCAGTGGTCACCTTTCCCACCACACATATAAACAGAAAAGGAAGAGATTCTCCCTGTTTCTACTGACTGTTTACGGGGTTGAAGAGGTACAGGCAGGCTGTGCAGAGAGTTTCCCTTTGGATGAAATAGAGGAAGACCACCCAAGACGTTTGCAAAAAACCACTGAAGTGTGAAGGCAGCTACACCAGGAGCTGGAAGGGCCTTTCAACTGCTGGCAAAGAGCTTTGCTACCACTTTTAAGAGGTTTACTACAGGGTTTAGTGTGTGTCCGTGATGAAGGTGGGACTTCAAAGAGCACAATCTCCCTACAGAAGCTCCTGTGATCTCTTGAATGTCACATCTTCATTAATGGCTCCTCTGTTTCCAAGAACAGTTTGTCCTCAATGAGGAGAAAGTTTCTTCAGTACCAATGTGCAACAATTTATGTTTGTTATCATGTCACCCTGCTTTAAGTAGACGATCTTCCTAGTTGCTAACAGAGAAAACAGTGATTAAGACATCACTACATTAAAGAGTACTAAACCAAGTTCAAACCTTCGTTACAGAAGCCAGCTTTAATTAAAAAGTAAAGAAGAAAATTAATACACGCTTTCAACTTGCAGAAGTATAACCCAGGTTAGAATATTGGGGGAGTGGAGGGAAGAGGAAGTAGTGTTTTTATAAATTATGGTCTTCAGCAAAACTACTAGAGCTAAAAATCACACCAAATACCTAAATTAAGAAGTGAGATGCTGTGAAATTTCGCCTGAGAAAATTAACCAAGTTGTCACACAAGTGTATGTGATGCAAGCATTATCTATGGAAAAAAAGATCCATCCATACTTCAGACAAAGAGTAACAGTGGTTCTAAGAAACAGACGTTAAAAGACACCAGCATGATGGAAGCATTTGCTGTGTAAGAAATCAGACTTTCTCGAGCATAAAACAACCACAAGCTGGTTGTCTCATACCTTCTTTGAGAAAGTTTTCCTATAAAACATATTTAAAGTCTGGTACTGTGGGCTACCACTACCAGTGCTTCTGATGGGCTCCTGCTTCGACCCACAGCAAAAATTGTTCCCAAGACTATGGTCATATTTAGGTTACATATATGTAAAATGTAATCCAAAACTAAGAAAAATCTATAATAACACACCAAACTCTTCTCATCCTTATCCCTGAGAAAACTGCATTGAAATACAAAATGTCCACTTTTAGTGCTTATAACTCAAAAGGGAGTGTCAGGATTTATGTACATGGAACTACTGCTTTTATTAGCAACTGGCTTAATCGTATTTCTTTTTAATAAAACATCGAAGTGGCTTCCTATAGGCTTTAGGAGATGCACATAATTTGACAGGAACAGCAAGTCTATATTTCTCTGCAATGAAAAATTTAAAATTACTGTTTAGAAAATACTCTCTTGGATGTGTAATAAATATTAAGAATCAGCAAATCTCTTTCTATTTAATTACAAGTAAATTAGGGGTTGTTTTATACATTAAGAATCTGCTTAATTTTTAGGAAAGGCTTCTTAGGGGTTGGCAAACAGCAAAGACAAACTCAAGGTCTTAGGAATAAGGAATTAAAAAAAATATATATTATATCTTCATTTCTCAGGGAAAAAAGTAAATTCTGGATTATCTCACCATCTCATAAAGAGATAAAGCATTAAAGTTATGTACCTAAGATCATACATTATTCATGAAATGCAAAATGTGCATCCTTAACTAGTTATTCCCCCTACCCCCAGAATGTAATTAAAACCAATGACTCTTCTATCAGGACATGTAAGAATAATAAACGAGACTGTTGAATAACGAATTGAATTAAAGCTCCTGGTAAATTTCTTTGACAAGAATTTCCATTATGAGGAAAAACGGGAGGAAAGAAAAGGCAAGAAGTATTTCAGTTGTTCGTACAACTACAGCTTCAAGAGTAGCTGTTCCTAGATAAAGATATGGCTAAATTTAACAGAGGTATGTTCCTTTCGTCTAGGCAAGTCATCTCTCCTATTTAAATCTCCTTACCTATGCCAGATGATTGACAGCTGGATACCACTCAAGACACCTGTATTTGGTCTGAGTGGCAGCCTGAAAGTCTCCAGGGACTTTTCTGAGCTTGTACCACAGGAAACGGGTCAAAATATTTACTTCTGGCAACAACCATGAAACTTCATTTGCTGCTGTTATTTTCTTTCTAATTAAAGACCCATTTCAAAGCAGAGTGGAAATAATGTGTCTGCTGTGGTTAATATTTAATCAGCAGTCTAGCATGCCAACCATGTATCCCTTGTAATAGCCCAGGGTCAGTGCCCTGGATCCCACTGGGATGCCATATGGCTGTGTCCAGAAGACTGCAAGCCACAAATGACCCATCACGGGTTCAGTGATAGCATGAATCAATGAGGATACTAATTATTGGTTTTGAAGAGCTGACTCATCCACTGTGGGAGTGAACATTATGTTAACAACCTTGAGTTTTTCAAATCATAATTTGAGATGTGGTATTGTCAAAAAATAGAGCAAACCAGATTCAAATTATCCAACTTTTTCTAGTAGTTTACTGTTAAATAATTTAAATATTATATATCTGCGCATAAAGCAAACATGATATTTATTACTGGCCCTCCAATCCAAGAATAATATCATATATAAATTTTGGATCTATTTAAAATCCAGACCCCAAATATCAATACGCAAACTTTCTTACACAATTATAACAAGGGCATTATTTAAAATCTATTTCTGCAAACAGAACATTTCTGTCTTATTTCGCAAGGACCTGGACTAGATTTTGAAATGCAGAGACTGGGAAAGCACTTAGGCATACACTCAACCCTCGGTGAGAATACACGTGTCTGCAATAAAGCACCTCCTGAGCCACCATCAAGCCAGGACATGCTTTCTATGTTCAGCAAACCCAGAAGCTGCACTCCAGAGAGTCCAGCACCCCCCTTTGCTGTGCTCTTCCCGCAGCTCGGTACGTTTTCCTGGCATGTTTCTGATAAAAGAAAACCTCATTACAGTTTCTGATTCCTTACTGATATCTGAGAAAGTAATTTGCTCTGAAAAACAGGCTGCACTCCAGAGAGTGCAGGATCCCACCTTTTGTAGCAGGATGTTAGGCGGATAGGATACCATCTCATGCATCAAGGATCTTTGTGGCAGACAATTACTCATCTTCCATGCTTAATTTCAGGCCAGTGCTTAATCCTTTAGCCAAAGTGAAGCTAGAAACAGGTGTTGCTCCTGAAGTCCCGGATGCTCCTGCTTGACACAGTTTTGAGGTTTAAAGACCACACACAAAATTCAGACTCAAAGAGCACCTCACAGGCAGATCCTTTCTTTAGAGAGACTGAATTTTCTCTTTTCTCATTAACAGCAGGGTAGTTTGCCTAATGCCTCGACTCAGCATGCAATCCCCGGCAGAAGAAAGTTGGTACAGCTTTAAACTTCATTTAGCTTTCTTGCAGAGCAGCTGACTACAAGCCCGCTCTGTACGAACTTCGTGGGACACAAATCAGGCTCGAGGCTCGCTCAGGGAACGCGCTGTCCCACAGAAACCGTGGCGACGCTGTGCCCACCAGCATATCAGTATGTGTTACGTCCTATACATTATTATTATATAGTCATATATCATGTCCCGTGCAGTGCGGAGGTCACTGGGGAGATGGGTGGGCTGGAGCTGGCGCTTACCCCTGACTGTGCGGACGTGGCTGCGGGACAGAGTGACCCCTCCCGGCCTGTCCGGAGCCCCGGCGGGCNGCTCCGCTCCGCTCCGAGCGCCCGCCCCGCCGCCGCTCCCGAGCGGGCATCGCGCCGCCCGCCCCCACGCAGCGCATCCCTGCGCACGGGCATCCCGCGGGAGAGTTCTGTTGCGGGCTGGCTCACGCCGTGCCCAGCAAAAGTTCCCCGCTCACGGCACCGTCCGCTGAGCGCGGCTGGGGAAAGAGGCAGCCTCAGACGCTCAGAGTGATGTGCAGTGCAAGGGCTGTACCCTCTGGAAAAGCATTTGCTACCGGTGGATGAGCTACGTTACAAAATTAGAAAGCAATCTGTATCACCAAGAAGCAAGGAAGTATCCCAAGACCTACACATTTCACATTCCATTTACTGCTGGTCAGAATTCCTTCTGGACACATTTCAAAAGTGGGAAGGATTCTGCATAGGACAGACCATTTTTTTTTTCTGATAAAAAAGATACTGCCTTCCCTCACTTTTCTTTCAGCCACTAGAGACTTCAATTCTGCAGCTGGATCCTGGCCAAACTATTAAGTTCTGTGAAAAGCAGCACCAATTTTATTGAGGCCCCACACTGGAATAAGCAGCATGGGCTAATCTTGGGGCTGTCATCATTGCAAGTCATGAAGAAAATGGGCTTTCTACTCGGAGAGTTGGGAAATTGTATGAGAACTTCAGACTTTTTTCCACCTGGCCTGGAAAACCACAGAGAAAACCTTGAAAATAAAACACCTAAAGACTAAAGAAATGGAGACAAATAGAACGAAGCAGTGTTTTGCCTAGGACAAGAAATAAACAGAAATTGGCATTTAACTTCGGTTTGTACCATTCTTGTTCTTGATGGTTTAAGAGCTGTTGGTTGATGGTTAGAATCAGCAGTACTGGGTGTAGGGTCAGTCTTATCAGTATGAACATTACTGTAGTCTGAACTGGTGGAATCACTGGCAGAGAAAAGGTAGCAGAAATATTTAACTTTGAGTTAGATACATAGAACTTCTCAAAATTTTCTCAAGAAGACTTTTTTTTTTTCTAAACTAGACAGTAAATGTAAGAATACAGCATGCACATGTTCTCTTTGTTTCTCATGCCTTGTCACCGATGTTCTCTCCAAAAAAGAAGAGAAATTAGAACACTGTGGGGGTCATCCTCCAGGAATAGGCATAGTTCTCATTAACCCCTCAGCAAACAGACAGATTAGTTATGGAGGAAGGTGGTCAATCTACAGCATCCCAGGCACTTCTGTCTCCAGCCAGGCTGAAGATTATGTGCCTGCACAGAGTAATACTGCACAGCAGTTTCCAAGTGGCCTTGCAGTTCTTCTCTGTTCTCTGCGCTTGGTGGGCATTTTTTCATTTTGCACATTGTTCAAAACTTGCTGCAGTGATTTCAGAAGTTATATAACTCTATCAGATGCTCATATGAACGACAACCATTTCTCTGGCTTTATTTTTCCAGAAATGCTTCTGGCATTGCTTTTCACAGAAACACTGGGACAGAAATAGCTGTGTGGCAGTGCTGGAACTTTGCCTTTTTGGGTGCAGTGAAGATAATTTTTTTAACTAGCAGGCTGTTATTAGTTTATACCTATGTTTCAATGTGATACATTGTTCTGCTGATTCTATCAGATCATGTTAGGTACTGATTTTACCTACCTCAGTTTTTTTTAAAAGAGAAAATAAAACTTATTTGTCTTCTATATTTTAATGACATCTCATTTTCTCAGTACCCTGTTCAGTGTTAATAGTCCATCTAAAAGCTCGGTCTCATTATTAAAGCATAAAAGAAGACGGGGAAAGACAGAGAAGGGAAAGATTGCAGCATGGCCATTGCTCTGAGCCCCCTCTTCTAGATCTACCCGTGGTCTGACCAAGCTGAATTAGATCAGCGTGTGATGCTACTGAAGGTCTACAGAGAGAAATTATTATCTCAAAGCACATTGCAAACATGGAGTCAATTCTACAGAAAGACACCTCTGTGAAGAAAGAAGGATGATTCCTTATTTAATCAATGATGGGAAAAAATGAAGCACAGAAAGGTTAAGTGACTCATCAAGGTCACACAGAAGAGGTTGATCCTGCTCACTATAAAACTTGCTTTAAGGTTAACAGCAGTGAGATTAGGCCAAATTTAGAAATGAAGTTGGCATAAAATTCGGACTGTGGAGCTACACTGACCTTTCCACCACGAGGGCACACTTCTTTGCAAAAGAAAAATTATTCATCCAAGATGACTTGTCTGCTTTTCTATCCAGGTACAAATACCCCTGTGTGAGACATCTAGGTGACCTCATCCTGCATCCTCCATATACACACATACACTGTTAGGCAACACAAACTTGTATAAAACGACCTAATGTATCGCTTTTGTTATTATTTTTCCAAGCAGTAATGTTTCAGAGAAAGAAAAATGATTTCTTCAACTCTTGTGAAAAATGCTCTGTAAAGTAGGGAGAAGGCCTAGAGTTTAAAAGAGGAAAACAGGAAACTGTTTGGCAATGACAGTCTTTCATTCAGATCTTGAGATGAAAATTAAGCTTGCATTTCAATACAATATTCTTTTCAAAGAAAAATACGTTCTTCTCTAAGTATATAAAGCTAATCACAACAATTCATTTCCGAGTGAATTAAACACTCCAAATGACCTTTACTTTTGTTCAGTCTTATTTGGTAAGAAGTTTCTGTTCTAACCCAACCTGTCACCTTTTCATTTGATTTGACAGTTTGGCTGTTGAAATGAAAAAATCCATTCATCACCTAGTTTTATTATGATTTTTCAGATGAGGAGCTGAATTGCAGAGAAATCATGTTTATTCTTCAAGCCTGCAAAGAAGTCTGTGGCAGAGCAAGAAATTGGATCAACACCGCCAAACCTGCGCTAACATCATTGTGCTTTCTGTGCCAGCATGTCTGCAGGGGTTTGTTTACCTGCAACAGATGAACCAAACACATGAACTAAAATGAAATAGGTAGAATGATGTGATCAAAATAAGCAGCTTTTCCCCTGACAGCATCAATTAGATTTAGGAAGGGAAGATGGAAATAACGAATCACAGCAATCTCTGCTCTGTACAAGAAGCTTGCCCGGTTCTGCCAGACACTCAAGGTATCTATGATAAGAACCATCCTGCTGCTCTTGTGGCATGCACATGCCAGAGTAAACTGCTCAGAGCCCCATGGCAGGAGAGAGTGCATGCTCCAGCTGTATAAAGCTGTGTATCCACCCTGTGTCCATTCATGTCCGTGAGCAAGGAGGGCTCCCAAAGTGCTCAGCTATCCAGATTAATATCAGATCAGACTGTAACAGGTCCTTCTCCTCTAGCGTTCTCTTATGGCTATTGCTGTTATTTCTGCATCACTTTCTGCTACAGTCAGGCTGTTTCGTTTTCTCCCACAGCTTGCAATATAAAAGCTGTCAGGGATTTCTTTGCACTGGGCCATTTCAGGGTTAATATTCCACTTCTGCTCCTTGCCCCTTTTCAATCTGGTTAAGATTTCCCTACATGCCAGGCTTGTTTCGCTGAAGACAGCTATGACACATAAAAGGAGGAACATCAGAGTCTCTTGAAACAACCTGAGAGCTGACCGCAAGTCTAGTGACTCGACTTGAAAAGATGGCAATGAAAAACAAACACACCTCAAATTCGCCAGCTCTAGAGACACCATTTAAGCATATTACAAAGCATTGTGTGAACTACTGCTCTCCTTCCAGTCCTATTTTCAGCAAACATTTAATTTGCAGAGCTATAGCTCTGTATAATGTGTTATTATTTAGGAGTAAATCCAAATCACAACATTTGGAACCGGCATCAGCATACCTTGAAAAAACTGTGTGTGCTTGTACAAGGAATGTTTTAGATCAACTATCTTCCAAGTTCTTTTATCCTCACCTGTATTTTAACCATGAAGGGAATCTTTTCCTTTTGGGTTCAGAAGTGCTTGGACCGCAGAATGGAAATTCAGAGCTCAGCAAGGGACTGTGGGCAGTGGCACAAATCTGCTCTCAAAAGTCATGATGATCCCCTGCAGCACAATTGCAACAACAGTGCTGTCTCGATGGGCTGGTCAACTAAGTGGGAATCATAAGCTCCCACTGGGGCCCGCCAGTGCAGCAACAACTATTTACTCCTTTTCACCACATACACAGCATGAGAAAGCTTTTAGTCATGTGCAGGCCACCTCCCTCGCACTCACTTGCAAAGACAAGCTCTTCCACCCACAGCAGCATGTGCTCTGCAAGGCAGCCCCCAGTTGGAATTAGGCCCAGAGCTGGAATTAGCTAAAGTGAACTCAAAGAATGTTCATCAAGAACGATAAGCAAGTAAAAAATCAAAAAGTAAAACATGAAAAAGGCAAGAAAGCAAATAAAAGGAAATAAGCACTGAAATAGTTACGATACTTGTGCTGTAGGGTTCCCACTCCAGGGTGTGTTATTTCAAGATGATGCAATGCAAAGGCATCAGGCCAGTGTTAGAGGGAAGGGGACCCCAGAGTGGTAAGGAAAAGCAGTGCCTAGGTCAGGCTAGAAGAGAACAGTTCTTGAAGATCTCATCAGAAGAAAATACCTGAAGCATAAGTGTTAACTCTGGCAACTGACTGTCAGTGCTTGCAACTGGTGATAGCGTTAGAGAAAGTAAAAAGAAGGGTAAGTGTTAAATAGCAATGTATCAACTTTGATAACTGAGTCTTCATCCCTCTTGGAAATACTAAAAGCTGTATTTTTTGTTTCTCCTCTTCTCTAAAGATATGACAGAGAAAATACACTGTAACAATCAAACACATGGACTAAGATTTATGGGCTGTCCTCAGTCATACGGTTGGATAGCTAACAATGACCAAAAAAAACCCTTATAGTGAAAAATTACTATAGTTATCTCCTAGAATTAATCAAATGTTTGATTTTGGTCTTACCTTTCGCATTATCCCCTCAGACAACTTTCTTAGCAAAAGAAAGGAGAGACACAGTTGCATTTACCATACTTCTTACACAGAGGCCAGTCTATCATATCCTGGTTTTAGGATGAAGGAAGAATTGCCTGCTACCTCTTCTCTACCCCTGGTTCCAAGGATGGTATTCCTCCTTTTGCAGCCAGGTTAGCTTTCCTGACCACCAAGAGTTGTTAACCTGGCTGAAGGCATTCCAATGGTTTCATGACTGAGAGACTTCAGCAGCTGCCTAACAGAATGTGAACGAGACCCAACCCTGCGAACCCACCTGCAAATTATTAGCTTCTTGCACGAGTAAATCCATTGAAATAATGGAATTCATGAGGAGCCCCATTACAGTGTTCACAGAACTGAAACATAAGCCAGGAAATATTAAGTCAAATGCACTTTTGGTTTAGTTGTCTGTATAGGCAAGCAAAAAAATATCTACAAAGCAAATCCCAAAGTCTCCATTACTAACATTAACAAGACAATCCTCACTGAAGTAGCCTTGATATTTTCAACTGCAGCTTCTGAATACAGAGACCTTAGCACAGAAAGGAAGAAAGGTGTGACCATAACATCAATAATCTGATCAGGAAGAAATAAAATGGTGGTTACAAACACAGCCCTAAAAGTTACCAGAAATCTACTGATCTTCTATTCATTACACACTTTTACTCCTCAATGGACCTACTTATGCCACCTGGTGCAAGAGGGCAACAGAGACAACATATTGAGAAGCACAGGTAACACAAATGCACTCAGTGTGATGGAGAAGATGGGAATTGAGGTGGAAATGTGAGAATCTAGTTCCGGAATCTGATTATCAGTCTTTATTGTTTGGAAGTCTTGCACTTATGCTCTCTACATAACATGCTATATTCAGACAGAGGATAACTTTAAATCAGATCAAGCCTGTAAAGGCTTCCTCAAAATACAGGCAAATTCAGTTGTTCAGAGGCCAGTAAAATATTATGGCCCCGTAAGACTTGTGACAACTTAATTACAGACACAAACAGTATTTCCTATGGAAACCAGTTTGCACACAGGGCAGACACTTGAAAGGAGCAGAGTTAAAGCTGAATGGGAAAACTTCTAGGTCAGACATTTCTAGTACTTGATTTTGCAGCCTAAATAACAATGTTCAGATGTAAGGGATTTTATATGATAATTAATGATGTAGGAATTACTACCGTTACTGAGCTCGGTATGTTGCTTCAGGAGAGGTTTAAGGAACCCAGCCTCTGAATATGAAGTGCAGTTTTTGTTTTGTAGTTTCTTTCATGCAAACTATGTCCCCAAAACGTCAGAGTTAACTGAACTGTCACAGAGTCAACTGAGCTGTAGAGATCATAACAAAGAAAAAGAGGCAGAGGCAATGGAGGAAAAAACCCAATCCCTAACTGTTTTCATTTGAGTTAGAAAGGAGATAAAAAGACCATGCAGTGACAGAGGTGAATGTTCTATCAACCTCTTAAATAATTGTGTTTTACCAGGTATTGAGCCATAGTACTGTAAAATAATGACATGTAAGTGGGACTATAATAGCTCAGGGAGAGACAAAAGGGTAAAAAAGGGAAAACAGGAATTCTGACAGTGAAGTGCTGAGGCACTCTATTGGTGACTGCTGGGCTCCAGACAATAGTTATATCAGTCCCTGAATTTTTCAGCATCACTTTGTTATTTCACACACACATAGACCTATTACTATCACAGTATTGATATACTACTCTTTACTACCTTTTTTTCACAGCTGTGGAATAACATTAATAAAACACAACCAAAAACGTCAGACAGGTCAAGTTACCCACAAGTCACATAAAAAGTTTCCTCACTGTCAGTACTTCTTAGAAAAAAACCAAAAAACACACCAAGAAAAACCCAAAAATCCAATGAAAGTTATCACCAGAATTTTGAAGGAAGACCCAGCACACACTGTTTTATAAATAAAAGTGCTGTGTTACAGAGCTCACATGAAATGCATGACTATATACAAGAAACAACACTCTAAAATACAACAGAGACTTCTTTTTGAGAGATATCAGACTGCAACTCTTTACTTCTGCATAAAAATATAAAAAAGGTGCAAGGGAAGCATAATTAATGTCAAGTATGGTCTTCAGCTCCAGCAGAGAAAAGTTGCAAACACACTTGCAAACCAGCCCTTTCATGAAGCTCCCACATTTAAAAGGACTGCTTCAGATGGACATCTCAGGCAAGGGTCTTCCAAGATGGTCCCATGATAGTCCCTGGGGTGTTTGTAGGCTGTATTTTCCCATGGGAGAATTACATTGTTATTCTGGACAGTTTTACACCAAAAAAAAGAAAAGAGAAATTGTGAATATCAGTTGTCTTTGAAAGGCTTTCAGATTTCTGGTTGATCACCATCAGTCCCATTGAAATTGTGAGTGCAAGGGTGTCTAAAATTTGAATTGCCAAATAGACACAACAGTTATTAGAGAAACAAAAGTATTTGTGCATCATTAAAAATAAAGATGATTTTGTGCTTGCTTGAGCAAAAACCTGGAATGATTCTTCCATAAATGTTATGAGATTGGAACACCTTAGTATGTGAAATAAGAATTTTTTAGACACATTTTGATAGGAGGTAGACTGGTATGTCAGTGGCTCTACGGCAAGTAGCCGGGTGAGAATTTTACAATATTTTTCCACAGTTTCCTCATATTCCCCAGGTAGAGATGAGTACTGGGTTCTGATTAATCAGAAATACTTCATTTAAAAAGTTAAACACGAACAAAGACATGCACATTTTTAAAAATGCATTATCAGCTTACTGACTGAAAGTCTGTATTTATTGTTTGTTTCTAAAGGAAAACAGCACAGTCCGCTTCAGACATCCCCAGGCTTGGTTCACTCCTCTCACTCTGCTCCAGTGAGAGGTCTGTAACATGGCAGGAGTCAGAACAGCTCCTCCTTCCTCTGGACCTGTCTGCTGATACACACACAGGAAAGGAGACACTATTCCAAGCTATTTTGGAAGTAGCCCATTTCTAAAGTCATTAAACACGCAGCTTTAACAGGGCTCTACAGAGGAAACCTATATGCCTGGTTGATAGGATAGTCTGCTAGTTTTGTAGCAGAAAGAAAATTTATATTCTGAACCTCCAAGTCTTCAACATTTTAGGAACATTCTGAGGAAAACTTGGGAAAGCTGTTTTGAAAGTGCCAGACAAACCCAGCGAATTGTTAGAGATGGGCTGTGTTTAGTGGGAACCACAACAGAGAGCTGTGTTTTAGTATCTACTTGCCACAAATGTAAATTTATGTAGTAAATACCCAAAGTCAGAAATATTGAAGGTTCAGGTACAACCAGTCATCTTCCAAGCAGACAGGAGTAATGATGGCATCAGTTCTGCATTGCAGTCCACACTGGTGTCCTACTGGGAACAACAGGACCTGATCTCTCTCTGTTCATGGCCTTGGAGTTCTAAGAAGATCACAGTGAAGACAGCTCCACAAAATTGTAATATGTCATTCAAGTGGTCTCAAATAATTGTTTTTAACCTATAGGTAATTATTTTCCTGTAGGTTAAAGAGACATCCCCATCCCGCTTCTCTACCTAAACAATATTGTTATAGGAGTTTCCATTATCAAGAGTTGCTTGGCCTCTGTTGGCAGCCTCTAAGCTGTCCTATCACTTTGATAGCAGGTCTTTTCCTTATCTTTAATTTCCCTTGGTCTTAAAACAAGCAAAGCAAAACAAACATGCAAATGAACAAACAACTCCAAACAAACACCTCAAATCAAAACACAATAATTTTATTTACTTTCTAAGTTTCTCTTCTTTTTTTAAATACCTAGTCCAGGAAATCCCTTCCTACTCAGTTTTAGAGGAAGGCATTATAACAGCTTAGCTGTACCTTGAGAAGTTCTGCCCATGAGGGAAATACATAGTTCCTGGGATTCTTCTGACACTGACTGATTCCCAGTCAAACTGCAGAGAAAGAAGACAGCATCAGTAACTTTGAAAAACAGGATGAAGCAAGAGCATAAGTTCAGGAATTAACAGCTTTGGTTCATTTATAGCAGCTGAAGGATTTATAACAGTAAACCCTGTGTGAACACCTCCAAGAATATATTTTTTATCTTTAATCTTTTCGTTGATACCATTTCAACTTTTACTTCACACCACTGTGTTTTATGATTTCATCATTCAGCCTCTTCCTGCTTCCAACAAGGCAGGATTTTCAGAGCACATCACCAAAAAGTTGAACGCCAGCCTCACCCAATTCCCTGATGGCTGCTCTGGTCCATACACAGATCTGCAGTTTCTCTGGGAGGATTGCCCCCACTCAGCCTGTACAGATCTCCTGTGGGGATTTCTGGTTTCCAGGGTCAGCAAGTGAATCTTTTCTGATAAGCAGGTTGTAGAACTAAGGACTACTTTAATTTGAGAGCAACAACAACAACAACAAAAAAATTGTTTCTTTTGCCTTCCTGAAGATGTTTTACCAGATGAAAGCCTGTTCTAACAGGTAACTGACTAGACTCGGAAGATTCAGGTCAATTCCCACTTCATCAGCAGACTCTGTATGTGACCCCCTTAATCTATTCCACAGTACTATTTCACAGCTGTGAAATGGAAAAATTCCCTGCTTCAAAATGATGAGAGGAGAGAATGCATCAAGGATTGTGAAATACTCAGCTATCATGGTGAGGGGGAACTTACAAGCACATTAACAGTGATACTTCATTTTAAAGGCTGACCCCTGCTTCTGTAGCATTCATAGTCCTTGCTCTTTTAGACTCATCCGTTTATACCTGATGATTAATATCAGTAATTTAGCATTTCTATTACCCCTATATTATTATAGGAAATACCAGAAAACAATTAAGTAGCTCAAAGAGATGTTTATTGGCTGGGATTTTACATTGAGATTACAGCATTAGGGCCATAGGTCTCTCATGCATTTAGAAGCATTTTCCCCCTGGGTGGCCCCTTCATTGCCTTACTATATCATAATTAAAACTAAATTGCATCTGGAAAAACAAAACGCTGGACATTTTATGATGCATTATTCCTGGGCTGGATTTGTTTTGCTTATTCACTGAGTAATTTGTGAAACTCAGTAATTTGCCATGGATATCCCAGTCATTAGCGCAAATTATTCTCCCTCTACTGTATTTGCTTTTAATTGCCTTTTGAAATTAATTCATTTTAATTTCTTAAAAATAATTTGTTACGGGATGTTATTTTTCTTAAGAGGGTTTAATTCCTTAAAAGAGTTCTGGGATTGTGACTAAGATGCATATTTAGAGGAGGCATTCTTATATATTTACCTTGGAAATTTATGCTTTATGTATTAAGAATCAGCATGAGCCACATGCTGGGCTACACTTAAATTGCTTCTTTGGGGTAAAACAGACTCACATTTGACTTCCTTGTAAACTAGAAGATTATCCAGCATACCTGGGGCAGTACTTACACTGTAACCATACCACATTACTTTCTAGGGAAAAAGCATTCAGGGATGGCCAGGGTTTTCACCCTGAGGATCACACTGAAATCTTGGACATCTTTGTAAATCCAGGACACCTACACAGATTTTTTTTTTTACCAGTATTTCTCATACATTAATCTATTTATTTTGAGAGGTATAGAAAGTGCTTCTTCCCCCATTTGGATAACAAAGTGGCATTATGATGAGGAAAAGAAATCTAGTGGAGATTAACACTGAACCTCGATCCTCAGCTATAATCACCCGACCAGCACAGCCTCCTTTTGTGCAGCTTCTGCACCAGTGAAATTTAGAGCATCCATGAAGACCCTGACAGAACAAACAGCTCAACAGTTTAAGCAAGTAATCTCAGAATCAGAGGGAACAGAAAAGCAGCTCCATATCACTAAAAATGTTCTCTGAGCTTTGATAAAGCTCTAGCTACACTTCAGGTCACAGGGCCCACCCACCTCCTGGTGACATTATCATGTGACAAAGTATGACACTCTTTACAGAGGCTGAAGCATTTTTTGTTTGTTTGTTTGTTTGTTTGTTTGTTTGTTTGTTTTAATGGCAATTCTAGTTATTAATGAAATATATACTTAGGAGGGACCTGAGTGCAAACTTTTACTCTGGTGGCTCCAGTCACATTAATTTTTCAGCCATTAAAGCCAACAAATTAGATTTTTGGAAGGTGACACTCTGACTAAAAGGGAAATAATAATAATAATAATAATGAAAATGTGCTTTGTATGATGATTCCTTTCAGTGTAATGTGCCTTGGGCTGTTTAAACCGCTGAATGTCAGTATTTGTCTTCCTTTCAAATCCACCTTTATCCGCTCTCAATAGACTGCCCAGCAGGTATCTGTCTGTTCATGTCCTTTGGCTGCTCAAAAGTCTCAGTGAGACTTGGAGTACCGTAAGGCATCTTTCTATCACTGATTTAAATTGGGAGGTGTGTGTATGCACACACACAGTACAATATCTGCACACAAGGCAGTGCCGTAGCTCTCAGGCTTTTGCAGACGAGCCAAAGAACCACCATCCTCACGACATGCACCAGTGCCACTGGATGATTCTGAAAACCAAGGTGAGAGAAGCCAGACATCACATCCACAGATTGACCTCGTTCTCATGTGGCTGGTGACCACAACAAGCAGTAGCTCATTCAGTTTATTTATTAAGCACTGGGAATGCACTCCCAAGTGTGTGTAACGTTGGGAAGAAAAGGAGACTGCGCTTGCAGGAATTTTTAGTCCAGGAGAGAGCAATCAGCATCTGAGATGTAAAGCAGCAAAGCCAGTGGAATAAGCACACTTCAATGTGTATTTTTAGTGCTGACAAGTCTGCAGCAGCTGCAAAAGAATTTTGGAAGGAAAGTTTGGAAAGGAAGGGCAAAAAAAGTAGTTCTTACATCCTTACTGGTCATCCTTCCTTTTCTCTTTTTTTCTCTTCAAGTTGGGAGAAAAGAAGGGGTTTGCTTTTGTCAGCATTTAGCAGAACATCTCCTTGGGAGGAAAGCAAACAAACAGTTAGTCTCCAGGACATTTTTTATGAATTTTATGTTTCCTAAATAAAATAAAAAGTCTTCCGGGGAGTTGACACATTGCAATTTTTGTTTCACAGAGATTCTATTTCTAGCCCCGACTCTTTACTGAGTAGGCTTTCTCACTAATGGCAAAAAAGGAGTTGAGGAAAAATATTTGTGGATGTGGAGTTATGTACAGATTTGTGCACAGAAATGGAAAGCTTAAACACCTAAATCTAATGCAGAAGGTGGAGAAACCTACCAGGTTCTCAGCTTTTAAGACAGTTTTAATGCCATTAGGTAGAAATGGACTGACTGGAATATAACCTGACAAACTGAAAATCCAGTAAGAGCAACATACCAAAGAAGCATAAAAAAGGCAGTTGGAAGCAGTGTACCAAGTCCAGAACTATGTTTACAGATGAGGATAAAAGAAAAAAAAAAAGAAAAGCAGAGTATTTTTACAATGTATGATTAGGAACACCAGCCAAATTACTTCCAAGAAGAATGTCCTATTTACAGAGATCTCTAGAGACTCTCTGGGTTCATTCACCTGCATTGTACAATCACTTCAGTTTAGTTTTCTATCTTCCACATTTGCAGTATGTTTGTGGCTGTCAGCCATTCTCTGAGCATAATTATTCTCTGAGCAGCAAAAAAATTTCCCCTTTTCCTTACTCACAAAATCTTACAAGAATAACACATGCCCAGAAGGTAAGAGCCCAAAGCAGAATTAAGCTGGATGCCTGAAGATGGGAACTACCTGACAAAACCACAGCTTGTGTAGGAGGACAGCTGCATTACTCTGTTATATGTTCACAGTGTATTTTCTTCCCAGAAGCTGAGTTTTCTCATTCTTCCTGCATTCTAGAGAATATCCCTATATTTGCTACAGCTCTAACAGTAAATTAAACTGTAAACATCGTTCTGGATTTGGTACACTGGAAATGTTCATGAAAGTGCTTCATTTTGTTATATAGATGCAGACAGAGTATCTAGAAGAAAGAAATAGCTGTTTCCCTATTGCTTTATGAAGTTTTTCACTTCTGACAAATGGATGAACTATCTGGGAACTTACTGATGTCCCTGCAAGTTTTCAATTCCATTATTAGTATCATCTGCACTAACTGCTTTGGGGAGTGTTTTCCAGCCCCTCTTGTACTTTTGATAGTGGATGACTGCACCCATATAATGGGTAGAATGTAGCACAATTTGAAGAATTAACATTTGAATAGTGTCTGTGATTTTCAGACTCAACAGGAGCTAATTAAGAAGTCACAAATTCCAGGAGATGGCATTTCTTTCTACAGTTTTATGTCCTGGGTTTCAAGTGCAACCAGGTAGAGCTGGACAAAGAAAACTGGAAGGTGATGTATCAGAAAAGCCATTTTTATTTCTTTCCCCGAATCTGTGTCTTTTATTCTACTTTATCTTCTGTCACAAATTTATGCAAGCCTCTGGTTCCTCCTTCTAATTACTGCAGGGCAAGTAGAGGAAATAGATGCCCAGTCACACACTTTTTTCTTTTGGTCACACACTCAGAACTGGAGAAGCTCACGCAGCATAGAAGTTACTTTCATAGAGTTGTTATTATCAAGGAGTCTGATTGGTGACCTCATTGCTCTCTACAGCTTCCTGAGGAAGGGGAGTGGCAAGGGAGATGCTGATCTCTTCTCCTTGATATCTAGTTATGGGATTGGGTGGGAAGAATTCAAATCTGCATCAGGGGAAGTTTAGACTGAACATTAGGAAGCATTATTTACTGAGAGGGTGGCCAAGTACTTGAACAGGCTTCCAAGAAGAGCAGTTGATAAAACTTGAGGATATGACAAAGAAGAAATAATGAGGATGACAAAAGAATCAGGCAGAATAAATTGAGTGTCCTGGTTACTTGGTGTCCTGGGTCCATTCAAACAAAATACAGTTACTGCAGTGAAAGTAATCAATGAAGAAACACCTGGAGAGAAGAGATAGAGGCCCTATCAGCACTGTATCTTGGGAGCAGTGTCCTAGAATGCAGTGACTCAAAGAAAATTGTGTAAGTTACGTTGGACAAGCCATGGCAAACACCACACTGGAGTAAGAAATGCTGGTGCATTTCTCATGCTTTACATGCTGGAGCATGGAGACTGCATGTGGAGAAATTATTTGCCTCTGTTACATTCATTATGCTGATATTAGAAAACTGCATACACTTTTAATAGATGCATTTAAATCTATTTTAAACACTAGAAGTGTGGGAGGGTAGGGAAATGCCAGATAAATTCCTTGGAGAAAATATTTTACAGTAGCAGAAGTAGGAAGTTCGGTCTGTTGATTTTATCAGAAAAATAGATTGACAGCTGACTTGATGCCAGCATATAAATATCTTCACAGGAAGAAAATGCAAGGTGCTAGAACAGTATCTTTCTTTTTAAAGCGAGGACAGACATAGATACAATATTTGGAAAGAGAAACCAGACAATTTGAGATAAAAAACAAACTTTATTTTTTTAGACAAAAAATATGATTAACCCACTAAAGGGGATTACAAAGGAAAACAGTGAATGTTTTCAAATCAAGACTAGATAGCTTATTTATATTTTTGGTTTTTAGTGAGCCCTAAACTTGAGTTGGGACATGGACAATAAGGTGAAAGTTAATACCTGGTAAGGGTTGGTTTGCCAGCATACATGACAAAATGGTTCTTGCTGATCTGAAGCACTGGATCCAAACCTGTCCCCTTGCTCATGATGGGCATACTTAATTCCCTTTGTATTTGTATGATCTTCACAGAATCACCAAATCATTTAGGTTGGAAAAGACCTTTGAGATCATCGAGTCCACCCTATGACCTAAGAGCACCTTGTCAACCAGACCATGGCACTGAGTGCCACACCCAGTCTTTTCTTAAACACCTGGAATACAGAGTTCACATATCCTTTATGGATAAATTTCAAGTGTGGAAATTTATTGTCACTTTTGCACTCTTGATTTAGATGTCTGGAAAGAGCAAAGGGGGAGTCAGAAGCCCCTGTTTACTATTTTGGAAATCACTCTCTTGTTCGATAACGTCCTGGGGAAAAAAAAGAAAAGAGTATCAGTAGGAGAAAGACAACTTTAATGAAAGTTACCAGGGAAATACTATTTCAATGGTTTCTGCAGACTTTGTAAACATACTGTTTCCAAGCCCTCTGTTAAACAGAACAACAGCAAAAGCTGTAGCTAGTCCTATTTTAGTGGCTTGAACAACAGTGATAACAAGAACAGCAGCTTTGCTTTTCCCTTCCAGAAAGCAGCAATGTCAGCTAGAATTGGCAGCCAGCTGAAAATAAAGCGAGGCCCCAAACAGCTGAGGGACAACAGTTGACATTTCCCACACTGCTGTACCTCCAGGCTTCTTTCCCTGTAATTCTGTGCAAAACTTGCCAGCTTTTTGCTGCTATTTGGAAACAGGATTAGGGCAAGTAAAAGTGAACTAGGAGTTCAATAATTTGTTGCTCTGCCTTTGTTTGTCTGGTTACTTTTCCAGAATGACAGGATGCATTTCAATTGAAGCAGTTGACAGTCTTTGTATGTCCTCATTGCAACCTTTTTATGGAACATTTTTTTTCCCTCTTTTTTCCCCCTGTAACCTTTGCTATTAATGCTACATTTTATTGGTAGTAACTGTATTTTTAAAACATGAACCTTTGGGACATTTAAGACACAGGGAGAGAGACTATTTACAGGAGTATGTAGTGACAGGACAAGGGGAAATAGCTTCAAACTGAAAGAGGGCAGGTTTAGATTAGATACTGGGAAAAAAACTCTTTACCATGAAGATGGTGAGGCCCTGGAACTGGTTGCCCAGATGTTGTGGATGCCCCACCCCTGGAAGCATTCAAAGCCTGGTTGGATGGAGCAACCTGGTCTAGTGAAAAGTGCTCCTGCCTCAGGCCAGTCTATGAAATAGGTCTCAGTTGTAGGCAATTTTTATTGGAAACAGAGAATACAGTTCAGAAAAAAAAAACCCTCAAAAGAAAAAAAAAAAAAAACAAAAACAAAAACAAACCCCCAAAACCAAACAACAACAACAAAAAACCAAAACAAAAAAAACCAAAACCAACCATCTTGCAAAAATCAGAGAATCATCTTCTAGCAGATTGACTTTGTTTCTAGCACCACCACATAATGTACAAAATGTTATGGAGGGTCAGATGCAGCCACCCATGGTAGAGAGAAGCTCTGCAGATTTCAGTAAAAACCTACTTGTTGCATAAATGAATATTACCAAGGGAGACAAAATCAGTCCCATAACGAGGGAATATACTTTTACAGAACTGGATTGGTGTTAGCAAGTTTTGCAAAACAGAAATGAGATTTTGAATACAGAGTTGGGTACAACTACAGCTGAAAGGATTTCACAAGACAGAAGAGAAAAAATTAAAAAAGGTTTCATGACAGACAGAGAATATAGAAGTTAAGAAAGAAAGATAAGAGTACATATACAGACAAGGGAATCTGTATAGGGCACTGAAAGGAATAAGCATTGTCTTTATTGAAGAAACAGGGTCTGGATGAGGCCCCCTGAATTACATATTCAGAGCAGCAGTCTAAGGTTATTTGAGCTCTTGCACTTCTGATAGACAAGGATAAGATAAGACTCCAGCTGGAAAGAATTAGAGCAATAAAATAGAAACCCATGCTGGAGACTAAAGAAGAGTTCTGAGAAAGAAAACCAGAATCCCAGTTTTATCGTTAGACTTTGTGTTAGGAGACAAGACAGTAACACCCAGTGTGCCTTTGAGAGAGCTTGGGAAACGATGATGGGTAGGAAGCTAAGGGAATTTGCATCAGTGGAGGGAAAAGTGAACTGGAGGAATGATCCTAAATGAGAACATTCAAAAGTCCTTTGGATCAGGGCTCCACAAAAAGCTATCCAGTTTCAACACAGGGACTGTGCACAAACAGGTGAGATCATTCACAGTTTCAATGAAAAGGCAAGCTGGCAGATCTTTTCAAAACATAGGTGACTGAAAGGTGCACCTGGATTGTTACTCCTTTAAAGGATGAGTTCTTGTCCTCTCCCATTAAAGATCTTCTGAATTAACTCTCCGCTTATAAGTGACCAAGTATTCATTTAAAACATGCCAGCTGGACTGAGGAATTCAAATTGAAATATGGCATGCAGGAGAAAGACTGAACAACAAAAAAGCAATTTATTAGTACAAAAGAAGTATGGAAGAAAGGTGCTGTAAGACAAAAAGAAGTCAAAGTCAGAGTAAATATGGTAGGAAAAAACCCAATAATAATAAAGATGATGCCTGAAGCACCATTCAGAGAGAACAATCGGGGTTTTGACAGAAATCAGTAGAAAGGGGGACTGTACCAAGGACTAATAAAGATGAGCTCAGAGAAATAATCAAAAAAATAGTGAAGACATCAAAACACTTTAAATCTTTTTTTCCAATTAACTGTTCTTAACAAAATATCAAGGTTTTCTTTAATTAATTTTGCTTTTTCTCCCCTTTTGTGATAAAACTGAAGAACAAAATAGTCAATCTTTCTGGTTTTAATATAGCATTTTACTTTAACTTATTCTCAAGGGCAAAGTGGAAATGGAAAAGGACTTAAATTGGAAGCAAAAAATGTTATATTGATTTCTGAAACTAGTGTACCTGCTGACTTTTTGACCTGTGCAACTCAAAAATTGTATCAAATTTTTAAATATGAAGAGATAAGAAGGATGGCATTAAAGACAAAACCCACGTTTTGGAAACTACCAAAATTGCAAAGTGAATATGCAAAGGCTTCATTTTTTTAGAGGTTGAGACTATTAGAACAAACAACCCTGGTGTAAGTCACTGAGTAGCAAAATGCAGAATCAGTCTTTCCAGCAGTACTAGTCTAACGCAGCTCCAAAATCAGCATAATGTAGTGAAATCAGTCAGCAGATCGTCACACACCAGGGTTGTTAGGAAAGTTAGTCAGAGCAAAATATGTCCTGACTGGCATGTGTTTTTTTCTTGGCAGCCAATAACATGCTATGAGAGAACTCCGGGCTGTTTTGCATACGCCAGGGCTGAATCCAGGATGCATCCTGATTACCTCTGTTATCCAAATGGATATTCGTTTCTGAGAGTGTCTGGGCTGTAACATGTAAGTGTGAAATAAATGAGAAAAGCATACAGGATTTAGAGACAGGAAACTCTGTGGAGACAAATGGAAAGGTAATTGCACAGGAGAACAAAGGGATTTATGTAAATGCACCTGGGTACCTTAGGTGAACATTTCAGTGACTGCATCTCCCCATGCAAGGGAATTCAACTTGTGAACTCTGTCTCCCAACACTTTCTTTTTAATCTTGTTTTTTTCTGCAGATTTCTAGCTTTAATTGTGCAGATCTGAGACCTTAAGGATGCTGTTTTCTGTTAATGATGATACACAAAGCTGACATGAGGTCAGAACTTAATTAATTTCAGCTCTTTGACTACTTCTAGAAGGCAGCAGGAGAGGGGAAAAGATGAATACCTTATGTCTTTCGAAAAACCAACAACAATTATTTTAAATAAAAAGACCTTCTCTCTCCAGGAGTAACAAAAATGTAGTGTACAGAAATAGATGGCACAATTTGTGACTGTGTGAATTTTTTATGAAGATGTATTTCCACATTTGCTTCTCCTGAATCATGTGAGTTACAAGCATGGTTTCTGATAAGTATCCTATTTTTGTGGCTCTGAATGCGTACTGCTAATTCCATTTTCAAATAATGTATCCTTAAGTGGCATATGTATGTTTGTGTCCTAGAAACCCATCAGTAGAAAAGAATATTGAGTATAATTGATCCAGTTTTGACAGCCACAGAATACAGTATTTTGTTGGCATATGCAATTGGTACATTTTTCTACATCTCCTCAGCCTAGGAAAGAAAATATTCTGGGCTTCTGGTTGGCTTCTGTGGTAAACGTTATCAGTAAAAGGCAACAGAGTTGTGCCAATCACAGTAAAAAATTTCCTCTGAAAGTCTTTCATGTTAGAATAATAGCTTTTTCAAAAAACATTGCTGTATGTGAAACTATTTGCTTTCTTTATAATCAGAGCTTGCTTTTTAAAGTATACAAGAAAAACAGTAGACTTGTGTTTTAGCAACAAACAGCTATTTTTATTCTGTCATTATATCTTTGGGTACATGACGACAGTTTATGTTTTGTTTCTGTTCAGGCCTATGAACCCAGTTCTGTGGTGAGGTTATGTAGGTACTATGAAGGGTCTGCAAAATAGACACCATATTGCATCTTGGGTGCTGTAGTAATTCCACTGCCTGTTAAAAATTATAAGGCAGATGAACTAACAGGAGGGGAGTGTGTCTCTTTCCCTGAAAAGGGGAAAACAAATGAACCAACCAAATCTCAAACTTACACAGAAGAGATAATGGAAGGAACAAGTACTCTTAAAGTTTTCTCTAGTGGTGGGTACCAATAGATAAATAGATTGTCTTTTTCTCTCTGCCAGAGTGTCACTGCAAAAATAATAATGCCCACAAATACATTCTCTGCCAGAGTGACATTTTATCATCTGCAGTACTGGTCCCTTAGGTCCCTCCAGAAAACCCTGGGCTTATGTGCACGTCATGGCATTTCTCTCTCTCATATTTCCTCCTTTATCTCTTCCTCTTTCTCTCTGCCTGCCTTTCTTTTCTTCTCTGTCCCACTCCATGTCTCTTTCTTTCCTTTCCTCTCCCCCCTCCTCTCATATTTTCCTAGTTAAAATGTCAGTGGATCGTTCTCTGCCTGTGTGCTTGTGCAGGCAATGGGCAGGACCATTACCTGTTCAAAATGTTACAGCTCAGCTTCCAGTCAGGACTGGAGGGAATCCTGTGGTGGCTGAGAAAGTCAGTCAGAGAGGAGAGAGCATCTGAGCAAGTGTGAGCTATGGCTGCTGTGCAAAAGCCTTGTGTGCTGAATGCACGTCCGAGGCAGCAGCTGGCGGCAGGCCTGGTGCTCGATGGGTGACACTGTTTGTGGCTGTAGGCCATGCAAGGGCCACCTGATAGCCTTGGATTAGAAACTTGTCAACAGCGTCCTTGGCCAAGGTGGAGGAAGCTGTGTGTGAATAACTAAGGGAGGGAACAAGAACCAGGGCTGAGCAGGCTGCAAGGCCACTGATTCATCACATGTGATAGAGGTAATCTGAGGAGGACTCACACCTTAGGAACTGATGGCCATAGATGCTGCTCTTCCAGTGTGAGTGCAAACCCAGGAAACCAGGGCTTGATATGGTCAGAAAAGAAGGAAAAGGATCACCTTCCAGCCAGTGGGATTGGCACAGTCAGCCCTCTTAGCAAGAGGATTTAGGTGCCCTGGTTGGGCTGGGGTGTCACGTCAGGGACATGCTGCATGTGAGCGAACTGGAGCACAGGGACAGGGGGGCACAGAGAGCAGCTGCAGTCTGGCACTGGGGCAGGTACTGGCCCGCTGCAGCAGCTTTGCTCAGGGCACTCACAACAAGGGAGTCACTGGGAAAGCAGGAGTACCCAGAACAGTTTCTGGAAAGGCTGGCAGGCCCAGGGGGCACTGCACACATCCTGGGCTGTGCTCTCCTGACTAATTCCATGTTGAGGGCTGGTCTGGGCTTGGTTGGGTGGGCAGCTTGGCTCTGAAGATGACACTGGGAGCACTGTGACAGCCCTGAGTACAGACAAGGCACGCAAGCAGCACATTCAGAGGCAAACCCATGTGCCATGTAAATGGCCAGAAGGCACAAGGCAACGAGCCTCAGTTAAAAGAATTTGTCGGCAATTTCCCCAAAGAGACAAGGACCGTACCTGACCTGTTCTCACTGCCCCATACTTGGACAATTGATGTCCCCTTCAAGGCTTGTCTGACTCAGAAACGTAACCTAGCATACAGCACATACCCACACACGGGTACAGACACTGCCAAACTGGGGCCTGCAGTCACTCCTTCAGATCAAGACCACTATTTCAGCCTTTCCATACGCTTTTCAACATTGCAATCTTGGCTATCATAGTGGTCATCTCTAAAAAGAAGAAAGCAAGGTACAGCTCTTCTATCCCAAGC
Organism: Oriolus oriolus; assembly: GCA_013400235.1. NCBI lineage: Eukaryota > Metazoa > Chordata > Aves > Passeriformes > Corvidae > Oriolus > Oriolus oriolus. The sequence goes on from VXBT01009153.1 coordinate 153,887, forward strand.
CAATACTGACCACAAATCCCCTTCTCTGTAGTTTCCGGTCCATCCGCAACTCAGTCCCATTATAATTGCTGAGCATGGACAAACTTCTGTCCCATTAATGGACTAGGATAAAGGAATAGAAATGAATATTTAAAAATTCCAGTTGGCAAATCTTCCTGGGTTTTGCTGGACTTACCTTTCACTGGGAACAACCTTTTCAAATCTGAAATGATGTTTAAATCTTTCCATTTTTCTAATAAAAATGACCTCCCATGATGAACAAGTTGAGTTCATCATAAACAGGCATATTTTCCTTTATAATTTCTTGCAGAAACAACCCTTTGGCTTACTGGTGCTGTTAGAGTACAAATTCCTGAATCCAAAAACTGCTGTGTGCAGAACCGTGGGGTTTTCTTTCTTTTTATTTTTCCCCCTTTTTTAATAGAACAGAATATCTGGTATTTTATATGGTCTAATTGCAAGTAAGATCATACTCGAGAAATGAAAGCCTTATGTTCAAGCTGAGGCAACAGATAACCTTCAAGACCACTATAGTTTACTAAGAGATTAGGGGAGAAAAAACTTCAAAGTGAACTTTTGAATCAAATATTTTGAGCTAGAGCTATGAAAAGGGAATCCAGCTCATTCTAAACACCATCTGTTTGCTGAGTGTACTTGCGTATTTTCAATTGCTTTATTCCATAAACTGCTATTTACTACCCCAAAATGTCCCTTGGTGTGAAGATAACATCTCATAATAAGCTGCTTTTCCATTTTGGGGCTACTGTTGGTGGGCCATGGAGTAGTATTAGAATTGCCAAGCTTCTCCAGAATCTGAACAAAACAAACAAAACAATTAGTCAAACTTTAAATGACAGTGAAAATTATGCTCTCTTTTGTGAGAAGAATACCAAAAGAGAAATTGCAATAATAATAATAATTTATACATTATTTCTCTCATCATGTGTACTTCCAGATCCATATTTTCCCCCATACCTACACTTTCTGGTTTTTGATAATTGCAAAGAACTGGCACTGCTTGTGCTCTGATATGAATGCTAACATTAAAAGTTTCCTACCCCAAATGGTACTTTCTGTTTATTTCCTAACTTTTTAATGATTTTTTTTCTCTTCCCTTTTAAGATTCTACTATTGACACAGAGATGTCGTAACAAAATTCCATATAGAGGCAATACTTAAAGCTTCGAACAGTAATCTGAGATGTATTGTACTGTTGAAAGCAGGGATTCATCTGCTTTCTATCAAATACAGCACGCACAGTGCGCTCCCCTAAATTACAGCATTTAAGGATGGCCTCCTAAATGACTGTCTGTGCCAGAACGATTGTTCTCTGTGTGGCAGAGAACCCCAGACAGCCGGGGAGCTGCTTCCACAGCAGAGCTAAAAATTACACCCTGCCTTAGCTCACTTCCACATGGATCCTGTTCCCATTTCTGGCGCACCAGCCACAACACAGAAATATTTTGCAGACAATATGGTATTTCTCTCTCCCTGCCAGATTAAGTTTGAACATTTCCATTCCCTAGGGTTGTGGGTAATGGAGAAGGTCCTACAGACAGCATGTTGCCTGTGAACCGTGGGTCAGATTATCTAAGATCCATATTTTGAGACACTTATTTGAAAAATGAACAATTATTTTTTAAGGAAGTCTGTTTTGAAGCCAGCTAAGGTAAGTAACTGTTACTGAGGGATATCCTCATGTTCTTGTCAAGAATCTACTTGTTGCTGAATTAACCATGTCTATTCGATTCAAAAAGGATAGTCGTAATAAATGAAATGTTTCCTGTGTGAAACTCTTTTCACAGTGAAAACACTTGCACAGCCAAAGAATGATGGAAAGCTTCCTGTCCTCAGCAAGTAAATATATACACGTATATCATTGCAAATATGTAATGTGGTGATTTTACTGCATATAGAACATAACTACTGATGTGTAGTGTAGTCAGTTCAAACTTACTGAAAATGAATGATGATGAGGCCAGCAGATAAGCAAAATGTCTTTATGCTGCTATATAATCAGCTTGATCAAGTTACATTAACACATCAGTGCTGTTTTGGGCTCAGTGCTATTAGCAGATAAAGCACTTAAAAATTATCCTGATGTTTATCTTCTCCAGTTACATTAACCCATTCCCTGCTCCCTTAGAAGTTAATGTATGAACTTAAATTTCTTTTTTTGTATCATTACACAAAAGCTTGTCTGACAGGAGAGCTCTTAAGTCCTATTTTTGGCCCCTTTGCTGGACATTTTTTTCTTTAATTAAATTCTTTGAGTTATTTATGTTGTACTGGCATCTGTTGGTCATTAAGTCCAATACAGCCAGGACAGGAATTTTCTGATTCCTCTATGGATCAGCAAAGAAACTAAGCATTTCAGTGACACCATCCCACTGCCCTCCTCAAAACAAGCCCTCACTCCCCCTACTCACATGTTTCTAGGCATATGGTAACATCAACACAGAACAGCTTGCCCTTAAACAATTCCTGAAATCCTCATGGAAACTTGTATCCAAAAAACTACTCTGAGATTGCCTAGACCCTAAATCTTGGAGTCCCGGGAGAAGCTAAGGTTTTGTAGCATGTTTGTTTCAGTATTTGGGGATGCAGTGGAAATAGGCTGCTTTTTGGTTATCCTGCCTATTTTGGCTTTCCTCTCCTGATTTTTGAGTGGACCAGCGTTTTTCAACTTTTTCACTGTGGACCAAAAAGTACTGCACCAAACTGTTCAACTCTCACAGTCAGTCAGCTCTCACCAGAGCGCAATCCGTGGCACTCTTGGTCTGAGGGATGGGATTTCTCAGCCTTCAGCTTGGCACCTGCTCCCTCTGAATTTAATAAGTCATTTACTTTCAGAGGAAACGGGCACAGAGTCAGACTAATGTTGAGAGCTTTAGAAAAATCTCATTCTTGGTGTCACGTCTCTTTCATTAGTCTTTGAGTCAGATCCTCACCTTGAGAGTACTGGAACAGTTTCATTGATTTAAAGGGAGCTGCACTGATTTACACAGCCGAACACCTGTCTGCCTCTATTTACAAAGCAGCTCCTCGACCCTTTAGTGGATGTAGGAGCCTTATAATGACAGTTTAGAAACCAGTTGTCCAACCAAAATATAATTGCTTCAAAGTAATGAAATGTTGCCTTAAGTCGTCAGGAATCTGCTGAGCTCAGGTCTGACGCTGATCTGCACACCGTGCGTACCTCTGAGCATCTCCATGTATATCTCTGCACATGACAGAGAGCCCAGGCTGGCTTTCCATGAGTAAAGCTGGTTCTAAACATCTCTGTAGCCACATTAGTGCAGCACTCACAATGGGGCTTGTTAGTATGCTGAAACAGCTGCCTCCCCTCAGAATGAGTCAGCCCAGGTAGGCAGGCTGCGACACTGTGCTGTGCAACACAGGATATCCTTGAAAATCAGGATGTTATTCAGAAGTTATGCAGTTATGGACCTCTACAATCTCTGTGTTTTTACCACTTTTAGGTGGAAAAGCAGCTGCTTGCCTCCACTACCTATGTAGTCTCACACTCTTTAAATGCACTTATTATCATTGCACCATAACAGTGTTGCTGCTGCAGCATGGAAAAGACAGCAACTGGAAAAAACTTCGCACTAAACCCTCCTTCAGCAAAAAAAAACAAAACCAAAAACCAAAAAGCAGAGCATTGCAACCATTCTCCAGAACTCCCATGTTTAAAGCTAGCCTGGATAACAGGGCAACTTCTCAGCACCCCCTTCCCTTTCTTACTGAGGAGGCATCGAAACAAACGAAAACTGAAAAGCTAATCCATATGGGCTTGTCGTGGTTTGACACTGGCCCAACGCCAGGCACCCACGAGAGTCACTGGCTCACCCTCCCTTACCCCAGCTGGGCAAATGGAGGGAACAGAGGAGAAAGGGTTAACGGAGACTTCATGAGTGAGATAAGGAGAGCAGGAGAAAATATTTCAAGGGCAAAACAGGCTCAATCTTAATTACTGAGTGAAATTTATTACTAACAGAATCAGAGTAAGATAATGAGAAGTAAAACAAGCCCTTAAAACACCTTCTTCCCCCCCAGGCCCTCCCTCCTTCCCACTGACAATGCAGGGAGGCAGGGCAGGGGGGTTTTGGTCAGTCCATCACCAAGATTTTCTTCCGCCACTCCGGGAGAAGAGTCCTT